>DWLS01002285.1:0-18519 GCA_018246255.1 Pachliopta kotzebuea
TATATATATATATAAAGTATAATAATAACCTAGAAATTTTCGGCGCGAAACTACGTCCAGGACGCAGCCTCGCGCCGAAAATCCAATCTTTTCGTATGCTATTGAATATATAATTAGATATTAAAAAGAAGATAGCAACATATTGAGAGAATACCTTCAGTTTAGTCAACTAAAAGTATTTCCACCATACTTTTTGATAATGTAATAACATTTGCCAAATAAAGCTGGTTTAGACATATAAGGTCTTTTTTTACGTTTAATGTAGAGTTTTTAAAGAATTTCAGTATTCCGGCGTCCGTCACTATAATTCTGCCATTTAATCGACAGAAAAAAAATTATCGTAAATGTCATTTTTGGTGTATTTTTCATTTTGGAAATTCCGCTATAGACTAGAATTTTTCTAAAGACTGGAAATTGTATTACGAGTTCCGCCAATGACATGAGGTAATGGTAATTGTTTAATTATTGTCATTCCGTTTAAGCATAAACATTAAACATGGCTGATTTCGCGTTCCAATACATTGCGTTAGTGATGTATGAGATCTTAGCGGGGACGGTTACGGATATATCGACGTCAGATATTTGTATATAAAGTGTTTTTTTATTATTCTATAAAATTCTGCTGTGCCAATATGCCCATGTACAATATACCCGACTACGAAGATTGGAAAGTAAAGTGGGACAGAGTGCAGTGTGAACTACACAGGTTGATGTGAGTTGTTTACAAATAAAATGTGACGATTTCATACGTGTCTTTCCATTATCACCCACAACCACATTATTAAGGGAGCTAGTGAAGTACTTAAAATACATTAAAAAATCCCTACACCTGATAAATATAGATCACTCTGTGTGGGTAAATCCGAAAGTTAAAAGAATGATTTGCCTACTATTATTGCCGCGTATGTTCTTCAAAATTGTAAGTTTAAAAGTTATGACTTTTTTTCAAGAAGTCGTTCTTCTTGATATATGCGAAAATAGTATATGTAATGTGGGTTTGAAAAAACCGACTACTTACCAAAAATTTTATCATATTTTGTGTCCTATACATTGTATTGCAAAATTACAATGTTTTTGTATAATGATAACAAAATATTTATGTATAATAAGCCTATTAATTATATGCAGAAGTTTATACATAATTCTTGTACTCTTCGTCATTGCAGTCAACTGTCGGTCCCAGCATTTGACATAACTTTACTAATCGATATCCAGCGTCCAAGTTTGATATCACATGGTTCCAAAAATTCTGTATGATCTTCACCATATCTTCGGTCTACCGGATAGACTGATCAT
The DNA here is from genome assembly GCA_018246255.1 of Pachliopta kotzebuea. Taxonomy (NCBI): domain Eukaryota; kingdom Metazoa; phylum Arthropoda; class Insecta; order Lepidoptera; family Papilionidae; genus Pachliopta; species Pachliopta kotzebuea. The sequence goes on from DWLS01002285.1 coordinate 1,297, forward strand.
GCGGCTTCTTAGTATCATGTTTCATTTATTTCTAACTGATAGAACATTGAGTTTTGTACGTCCGATTATTAAAGTAATTCGCTCTTTAAACTTGAACACACGAGGGAATATCTTCGCAAAACACGGAGCTTTATAATGAAAGTCAGGGTTGTGTAGAATTAACTCGCTAACATTGTCCTCTCTATGGAGGTCACACTACATTTTGAGTGGTATGCGTTAGATCTACAACCTATGTAGGTTTTTTAAATTTGCTATAAGATCGGTAATCTCGTATAATTTTTACATTTCAACCTGTAATTTGTGATTAACTAACAGAGGTCTATGTCTAGCATTGGACGGCCACGAGCTGATGATGATGAAGCGCAATATATGGATTTTTAATATAATTCTATTGCGATAAATAAAGTTTAAATGGATGTATTTTAGACTGTTTAAATATTTTATGTGTGGAAACAAATTCGTTCGCAAGCAATAAGCTGTTTCAAAGTGTTTTTATTATTATTGTGTTTTCCACAGGTGCATACGCAGCGGCGTCATCGATGAAGACAGCGCAGCTATCGTACGCGCCAAGTCATGCCTTGCAGCGAGTCGACAAGAAATAGTCGCTAGGAAAGCAGCCCGGGATCTGTTCGCAAGGTAAACTTCCCACCAACATTTTGTATAACATGAAAAGATGTTATGATCAAATACTTCACCTTGTAGTGAGTCATTCGCTTTGCCTGTATTTGGTAATTATTGGGTTATAATTATTACACAAAACCACAACGCTGCCGTCATCTTAAAATGTAATGATGGTCAATACATTTATCATTCCTATCATTAATATGGTTAAAAGCTAAAGGCAGCAAAGTCTTCACACCACTGTTTGATAATAAACATAGTAGCGCCCCCTGTAAACGAGTTTTTGTTAAAGACCTATCGCTAGCTTGCAGCGGAAAGAAGTTTAGTGATTTCAGATCTCCAAAATTTTTTATGAGGATCCCGCCAACCTTACTGCTATTCTTCGTAAATTATTGAGCTTACAAGATTTGTGCGCAATGTTTAATTCTACAATTTGCTTGATTTAGAAATAAAATTTTAAAAATTTTTTCAATGAAACTTTAGTTTTATTAAACACTTTTATGCATTTATGCTAGGTGAAAGTATAAAAAATTTAAATAATATCATTTTTATGTAAATAAGTATGCTTCTTTCAGTCTATCTAACGGAGAACAATACATAACAACAGCACAGTTGGAGAGGCGTATACGTGAAATATGTACAACTACCCTCAAGAAGGATTCTGAAGAGATCGACAATACTGATGAAGACTCTCCAGGTCTAATTTCATATATGTACATTAGGTTATATAGATTTTCCACCTGTCTAAATTAGGAATTCCCTTCTGTCAGAAGCACAGGAATCACTTGCAAGAGTCTCTATTGAGACTGCTGGAAGCGGCTTTATGCAGTTCTCGGGATGGGCTACCTTAGCAGTGTTGAAAGGCTATGGTTATATACTGGGCAGAGGTCATGCGATCTTTCCAAACACTAATGACTGCTAACGATGGCCACAAAGGTTTACATATCCTTTACTTCCCTTCAGAAGGCAAGGTACCTTTTCGGAAGACTTCCTGAAGCCCTGTCTTGTCCTCTGCGGCTATGATGAATCAAGACAATCTAGATAGGTAACTGTTAAAAAAAACTAACTGTCATCACCTGAATATATAATTATTTCTGGCTTCCAATTGGTTTTAGATGAGGCGCGAGCCTTGGATGGGGAGCAGGCATTGGAACCATCATTTCTCGAGGCCGGTGATCAGATACATATGAATGGTACTATAAGGACTACGCACACTGAAGAAGGTAAGTAGATTTCTTTTTATATTTGATATTTTACGGAGCGCGCTACATTTATTGTACTTTTTCATGTTTTTTTTTTCATGACAAATATTATTATGAATTTTAAGCCCTGAATTCTTTTTGAGTTTGTTGGCCGTAGATGGCGCTGTCCAAATTTGTTTTTATTTATCACTTAATATGAATGTTCACCTCATGGAAAGTGATACTCGTGCCCATAACAATTTAGCACTGATTAGGATATTTAAATTGATTGCAATACGCACGTCGATTAAACGAGAAAGTAATGTCTTTATCTAGTAATATACTAAACACTATATTTCGTTAGCTACCTTCAAACCGGAAGTTAAATGTTTAATTTAACAACTGTTTAGCTAAATGTGATTTAATAGATTAATATATGCGATGGATCATGAAGGTCATAACTGCCTCCGTTGCGCAGTAACAACATTGCCATCCCTGGTTCGATTCTGGGGCCGCTTGTTACGGATTTTAATGAGTAAATACGCTTCAACGTGCACTGTGTCAGTATTGATTAACATCGTGTGAAACTAGTGTTAAATGATAGTCTATTTTAAATCATAAAAATGGCGGTTAAGTCCAAGATCGACGACTCATCGGAGCTATTTGTTACCTTGAAAAGGGCATTGTCTCTTGATATTTATCTATGGAATATAAAACCTCTTTGTGTATATCTCTTTGTGACTAAGATTTGTTACATGATAGTCACACTTTTATTTACAATAGAATAATTTAGGTCTAAAGTTTAAGTCTTCGTAGCGCAGTAGTTAACCGCTTGAATAATAACACGGAGGACACCAGTACTATTTTATGGATTTTGGTTGGTGGTAGGTTTTTTTCGAATTCACCTAGCTGGGTGCCGCCGTCATATTGTAAATCTGCCGTTATAACACTATTGCCTTGTTTTGAGATAGAACTAAAACAATAATAAAACAAAAAATTTTTTTATCTGTTTATTAAAATCTAAATAATTTATACCGTTTTACAGATTATTCTGAAGAAGTCAGAAGCCACGATGACATTCGCAACTTGACTGTCGACAATTTAGTTTCAGCCGCCGTTGACTATTGCCAGGGCGAATTACCTCTAGTCAGTTACGAGTTGACCCTCACTGACCCCAACATTAAAGCGTTAGACCACATACCCTTGTTCCAGCAGGCCTTTCTGCATCCCATTGTATTCATCCAAGTGCTATACCTGAAACTATTGTACTACTTCGGTTCATTCTCTTTCAGGTTGTCCAATATAGAGTTATCTCTTCTCCTAGTTGCTTACCTATCTTCTAATACTGAAAGTCTTTACCATTTGGTGCCATTAGTTTTCTATTACGCAAGTTTCGTTGCCATGGTGATATGTACATTTAAAATGCTGTTAGCTAAACGGCAGTTCATCGATTTTAGGAAATGGTCGGGTCTGTTCCTAAGGTACAGCGACGGGAACCTGCAGCCTGACCAGTCGGAGAACTTGTTCGTCCGCAACAACTTGTACCCGTTCGTTCAGTTCTTTCTTGCTTTGTTCGTGAATCTTTTCCTCTATCCGTTTATAGCTACACAATGGGTGCCATTCTCCGAGTTCTGTGTGCTGTCCTTCTGTCTCATGTTCCTAACTCTTTTCTCGTTTGGCACGAACGGTAACCCGTATCCGGATATATTAGCCCTCGTTTCGTTCGGCATTAATGTCCTGGCGAAATATCCGTACGAGAAGGACACGGTCGTTCATCAGGGCTGGAGGTTCCTCGATCTACATATATCGAATTATCCATCTTACATACTCGGTAATAGCATTGAATTTTGCTTAAACTCTAGAGTCTTCCTTTCTTTATTGATTCCCATAATATTGGTATCAATGGCGCGGCGAGGCGACTGGCAGGGCTTCTTTAAGTACACCCTTCCGCATTGCGTCACGTTAAGTTGGCTCCAAATGTTCATAACTTGTTCGCACGGGTGTACCACATATGGTCTGATAAGGGGTACACTAGCTCTAGTCTGTTCGTTCCTGTTTCTCCCACTGTTGGGCGTAATTACTGTTACTTTGCCAATATTCGCGTTCTTGCAGTACATTACTCTCTCTAGGTTGTTCTACACGGTTTCCATATTAGTCGGTTTTGGTGTTAGTTTGTTGGTTACGTGTGTTTTAGCTAAATCGGAAGTTACCAAGAAATTTGTGACTCCGTTCCAGGTAAATATTTCTTTTTAAGCAACTATACGATGAGACGAGCAAGGCTTTCACATGATGGTAAATGGTACACTTGGCCATAATAACGAGGCGCTGGTTAAGATGGCATACACTGCACCACATACACCTATATTTATATTAAATTACAATAACTTTTATCTCAGTCTTACAATAGTTCTCAATTTAATATACTGATGTAAGGTCTAGATTGAGACTAATCTGCAAAACCTGTTTCTGTCGCCAAACAGTAGTGTTTAAGCATAATTGTGTTCTGGCTTTAATACTGTAACTGGTGAAATCACAAAGTTATTGAGACTTAACATCTTATTTATTTATGTATAAATATTATTTAAGCTTGTTCTACCATCCATTGAAAGTATTACTCGTATATTTATGTCTAATGAAAAAGAATTTGTAATATACACAATTTACATGCATACTATTAGAGCTAAAATATTATAAAAATTACATAATATTTCCAGCTTGCTATTGGACTAATCACGCTGCTCTATCTTGGTAACCAATTGATCGGAGACATAAACGACGACGGCTTTCCGTCCGGCCTCATAGAGCTGATAGGCGATGATAAATCCAGCATAAAGAACCTTCTAAAGAATGAATTCATAAGCGATTACGAGGACAATAACTATCACATAAATTGGGAGGACTATTACAACCAATGCAACACGCCATCTTGGACGGAAACTAACATGGCAGCCACTCAAGTAAAATGTTCGGTGCTAGATGGCGCCCATGTCAATTGGGAGGGTTACATTAGCGAGGTGAAATTGAAGAGTGTGAAGAATCAGTGGAACGATTTCGCGTCATGGCTGCCAGGCTTCCTACAGGAATATTTCAAATGCTACTACGGCGAGGAATATGCGACGCTTTGCCAGAAAACTCAGCGACCGGATTTGGTCGAAGGTTGTGAATTTGTCAAGAGTGTTGCAAGGCAGAGCGGGAAGATTTGCCATCTCAATAATTTGGATGAGTAAGTATTTTTTTTTAAGTATTCATTAAAAGTTTGAGACCTTTTCTAAGTTTTAAAAGTTAATTTTATTATGTAATAAATTTTAAAATAAGTTCAGGGAAACATGCTTTTGTATTTTACTCTTCTATCTTAATTCATTGGGATGTGGGATATTATGTTAAAATATTAAATGAACCTCGAAGGAATTAAAAACCTACGAAAATTAATACTTGAGAAGGCAGTTTTCTTAAGCAAGTTTACTTCAAAATCTTGCTGTATTAAGTGAACGCATTTTTGGCAACTTAGCTTACAAACTACAGGAATCATGGAACGTGGTATCAATTTTCATTAGTAACAACGATGTATCTTACTCTACAGCACATATAGCATTGCCGTGTTCCGTAGTCGATGAATGAGTCAGAGTATTCTTAGCGAGCACCCTTCGTCATTCATAGCCATAAAATTCAGATCAAATAATAAAAAACATTTTGTCGAACATAACTAACTTTGTGATGATTATGTAATATATTTCCCTTCATTAGGTACAGTCACGAAATAAAACTGACGATGGAGGCAAGCGGTGGGCTGCTGAAGCGTCATGCAGATTTGACCCTCACTTTCGACCATTACTTTACGAACTACACGCGGTTATTGCGGGCAGACGACAAAATACGTTTCAAAGGAGTTCTGTTGAACGAGCCTAATTCTTATACCGTCGGCTCTAAAGATTTCACTATTAAAGGTTACGAAATGAAGTGCCTCGAATGTAAGAACGCCAGGGGCAGCATCAGCTCGCCAAAGCCCACCGTCTCAAAGCTATCAAAGCTTTTGCGTACCGTTGTTAACGATTGCATTGTTTCAACCAAATACATTTTGAATTTCCTACTGAACCCTGTCGTTGTATTCAAATGAAATTGGGTTCAAATGCCATTTTTAGTTAAGTTTGCAATTGACTGTTTTTTTTTTAGATAAGTGAAAAAATTGACATCTTTAAAAAAATATTTTACAAAATTATCAGAAATCCATTTTTAAAACATTTTCAAGCAAAAAAAAAATAATTTTATTTTCTGAATCTATAACGTGCGCATTACCATCAAGTAAGAAATTATTGCTAGTATACAATATGTGTACTTATTAGTATTTTTATGAAAAAAGAAATTTATAAAGACATCCAGTATTAATGTATTTTATTAGAATTGTAATAGATTATTATTTTTCGAATGAATTATGACTTTATAATAAGGAAATGAAGCCTCATCATTGTTCTTACTCAAGGAGTTCTCAGATTCGCATGATATGTGCTATTTAAATTTATCTTAGTTTATCAGATTTTTTCTCTTATTTTTTGACTATGCTATCTGTTTTTATTCATCCAGATTTCATCACTCGTTTGAGTTGTTCCACTTGTAGTGTTTTACTTTATAATACTTGTTCTTGCCTCTTAATTTAGGAGTGAAGAGGTATGGATTATATTTATATACAGTTTTATATGTGTTTTCTTGTATCTATAGTTTTATATCTGGAATTCATGATTTCGGAGATTGTCTTAAATGACCTAGAATTTGATATTTAATTTTCTATTCCAAATTTTTTTTGTTTAATCTATCCAAATTTTTACTATAAAAATCGTAAATATTTAACGGAACTGTAGTGATATAAAAGATATACAAACGGTTAAGTGTCAATATATAATATTCGACTTTTTGGTGATTTTTAAGCAAAATTTTATTCAAAATATGGTAACCCAGTCTAATGCCATTTTGAAACTTTCTTTTTGACATTTTTGCACTTAAGGGGTGTATATCAATCTCATCATACTTTTTACGCAATTCCATTACTTATTATTACTTAGTATGTATTGAAATAATAACAATATTACAAAAATTATGGAATAAATACAATAGTTCTTAATAAAAAAAAAATATTTATTGATACTTAACTTTCTCTACTAATCTCATATAATAAACGGGTCTTATTTACTTGGTGTTAGTGTTGTGAAATCAATGTTAAATTACAAAATTAGGGACTAAATATAAGAAGTATCGAATTCTGTGTTTTGGAAATAAAATAATTGTGATTTTATATATTATATATTTAACAAGAAAAAAAAATCAATTTGTGACTGTTTGAACATTATCTGACGAGAGAAGTATTTACGTCGCGCTCTCCAGTGCCGCCGATTTTTATACAGAAGAAAATACGTTTCAAACATTGCAAAGGCTATTAAATGACATTCCAAGACTTTGGGAGCTTTCTTTATAGCAGCGCAATACAAAGGATCGTACTTCAGAAAGGAGGTGGCAGTTGAGGGGTTAGACTTGTAAATGTTTCTTACAATGTTTTGAGTAAACAGCAATGGGTTACTTGTGAGTGATAGCCAATAAAATATATGGTCTTTGCACATTTGTAATTTCATTGTACAACAATTGTTAATATAAATCAAATGCTTGTATTTTAGAGAAGACTCATGGTGAGGTTGACTCTATATTGCTCCCCAATTCACCCAGATTCATATTATATACCACCAGCATTTGGATTATATCAATCAGTATTTACATCATGTGAAAGTATCTGACAATTTGACCAAGTTTAAATTTACGTTGATGTGTTTTTATTGTTTTGATATTATAGTTTGATTAGACTGATTGTGTTTTAATATATTTTTGAGTGTTTAAGACGGATATAAAAACTTTTTGTATTTGCTCATCGGTTTTATCATAGGTTAATAAAGGATTTTCTTAAAAGTGTTCGCATGGAAAATTATGATTATTTCTGCTAAATATTTTAGTTTTAATGGTGACGAAGTTTCTATTACTGGAACGTTAAAAATGGAGGACTTCTATGAAAACAGGTTGTTTTTGAGTTTTAGAAAAAAATATTAAGTGAAAATTGTCATAACTCATAACATAATTATTGGTAATGTAACATACTTAATGTTTATGGAATCTCATAACTATTGTGTGTTTGTTTCAAAACACATCAATATTATTACTACTTAACTTTTTACTTTATTTATATGGCGTAATTTGGAATGTGTGACCATTTTACTGGAGGCCTTGTTTTATCATTCGATGAGGCGATGAGATGAGCAAGGTGTTCACGAGATTGTAAGTAATAGGCTTGCCCATAACAACATGGTTAAGATGATATACAAATCACCACATTTCGCTCGTCGCCTTGAGACATAATAAGTATCCCAGTAATTTCACTAATAGACAGCACCCTTCAAACCAGAAAACAGTAATGTTTGCACAGTACTATATTTTCTAAGCCGGGGCAGTACCGACTTTGCATCCAAGTACTAAACAATACAAACATTATAATGCTCTGAGATATGGAGAATGTAATAGCTAATGTAATTAATTTATTTACAATATTATGGTTTATTGAAAAATTGGAATAATTAGTTATGATACTATATTGTCATTTACAAAAAAGTTTTTGATCAAGAAGGACTTTCACTCGTTGCCAACTGACTACAATCCACTAGTTAGGATGTTTATATAATTTCTGTAATGCACATGAGATAGTAACTTGAGGTCTGGAGTCATTTGACTAAAGTTAAAAAAGTTTTTCTTTGTTAACATAAATTGATTTCCTAATGGTCCTATTGCTGGGACTTAAGGCTTTATCATTTGATATAAAAATGTATAATTTAATTTCACTAAGCAGCATAAAATATGAGCTATATTTTGTTAATGATAGTTGCATTCAAGATTGTTGTGTACAATCGAACAACTTTAGGCTAGTTTCAGATTACATAATACAGTTACCAATGTTCCGGACAAATGGTGTTAGACATAAAATATAATTTTGAAATATATTGGATTTAGATCTCTGTGAGGTTTTATATTCTGTGCTTAACATATGCTGTATGTTAGTTATTCTATGACAAAAGTTTCTAAAGTTCCAGTGTATATTGTATAAATGTTATATATGTAATAATAAAACTATATTTTGAATGAGTAAATTGTTTCAGTTTTGTATTTACTTTAGTTGTTGGCTGTATACAGTAGTTAAGACTTGACTATTTCTTTGGTAGAAGAGTTAAGGCCTTGTCTTGAAACAGTACAGTTCCTTGGTCTGATTTCGTACCTACATGAGAGGTACTTTTTTTCAAATCTGCCTGGCTACTTCCCCTAGATTGTAAATTCCCGCCACAACAGCATTGCTGTGTTGCAATTACCAACCTACGACAGCTACAGCATTCAGGGCCAGAATACCTCTCTATCCACAGTTTCTTTTCTTTTTAAATCCTTATGACACCGAGGCTATTATCATCTAATATTCCAGTTCAAAAATACAGTTATAAAAAATTGATTTGTCTCTTTAATTTATTTTAAGTAAATTCACAATTGTGGCAAGTATGCATAGTCCTAAAATTATATAAAGAATACCTAAGTAAATACTATTAATTATTATTTTTAATAACAAATTTAATATATGATTACAAAAATATATCCATTCGATGAGCACCATAGATCACATAACTTCCACATAATATGTGTGGTGGACTTTATGAATTCACACAACATGGGGATCATTATGTATGTTCTTAACAATTGGGGTACATAAAAAAAAACAAGTTTAACAGGTTAATATCTGTTAAAAGGTAAATTGAAAAAATCAAATGTAACTTATAACTAAGTAAATACTTGTAACACTTAACCAAATATTTAAAGCGAATTACAAGAGAAATACTTAAACATGTGGTCGGCTGACTAATTACATGAAGTCTCTGATGTTGGAGACTGTAGGTGGGTAAAATGAACTCTCATTACTATCCAAAAATAATAGTATTGAAAGAAACTGCTACATACCGATTCTTAAGGCACAAGATATATGATATTTTAAAATGAATATATGTTACATATAATAAGAAAAATCAAATGCGAATTGATACATAGCTTAAATCACGTGATATTAGTTGAAAAATTCATTGTTGCAGGCTTTGAATGTGTTTAGCTACCATTCTCCTATCTGTCTGCAGCCATAACAGCATTGCTGTTTTTACCATCAATATACAAACCCAAAGTATATTGAGAAAGCACCAACAGCATCTCATTTTAATAGAAAGATGTATCGCTTACCTTTGGAGATATTATGTGCACGTTACTAGTTATTTCATCAATAGGTATTGGAGTCTTCAATTCTCGATTGCGAGGATGTCGGGCGTCGCTATCGTATCAAGGTGTTTGTACACGAGCATCATGCTCGGGCGCCGCTGCCGCTCGTAGTGCGTGCACTGCAATCCGATGAACAGGAATTCGCAGCAGAGTCTTGCGTTCGACTCCGGTGTGCCTCGCAGCCGCCGGTCTTCTAACGTCACTGTTAATTATTACAAAGAAAGTTTTTATAAGGTCTCAGTCCCCTCGTGACTATTGTGCTGTAAAGGATTTAAAACGTTATGGTAAAAATTGTTAAACAAAAGTAATAAAATCTGAAAGTTTTCTATTACATTGTTAAACTGTTTTTTATTTAAAAGTTAATACCGCCCGTAACAAGGTGGTGTTGGTTAGGAAGATAAGCACGACACCACATTATGACCTTTCCCCACTAATTTTACTATCCTTCAAATCGTAATGTAGTAACGGTTGCACAGTACTATTTGGCGGCAGAAAAAAGCGCTGTGGTTATACACATCAACAGTAACAATAAATCATATTCACCCAAGTCGATCCTTTCGCGTTCCTTTAAATAAAGTATGTAGTCCTTCAAAAGCAGGAAACGCCTTGTTCTATCCATGACTGGTAGCGCAGTAGCAAGTTCCAGCATCACAACTCCATAGCTGAACACGTCTACCGCCGGCGAGAGATAGTGTGATCGCAGGTACTCGTCGGGCAAATAGGGTCGTGTACCATGCACTCTGAAAATGCCAAATGTTTACGCTCTTGGACCTTTTTAATGCTTACAGCCACACGATTTGATACGTGGCTCTAGCACGTGATACTAATTGGTGTTATACTAACTGAATGTAAATTGAAAATTTCATTGGTGCTGACCGGATTCAAACCCGGTACATTTAGAGTGGAAGGCTGGTGTTTAAACCACTAGGCTATCACAACTTCCACTCTTGGGACTTAGGGCCTTCTACAAGGAGAGAGTCACGATATCCACATGTTCAGAATACATGTTCATAAAACATGTTGCTTTACCAACGATTTTCTTTATCGGAAGTTGATGACTCAATTGAGACGAACTCGAGCGTCTCCGTTACTTTGACTGCCTTACCAACAACAGACGTAGAAGAAACTATTTTTTTTTTTTATTTAATTTAAGTAATAATGGCCTTTTTAATATACAGTACTTTTTTTTATATTTACAAATAAAGCTTACATATCTCACCTTGACACCTTCAAATGCGTCCTTTCCTCTCCGTAAGGTCCTTTCCGCGCCAGACCGAAGTCGCCTATCTTCGGCATTATACACTGGTCCAATAGTATATTGGCTGGTTTTATATCACCATGAATTAATGGGGTGCCAGCCATTGTGTGGAGATATTGAAGACCCCTAAAATTATATAAAACGTTACCAATAATATAGTTTAATATGTATTCACAGATCTATATGGTGCCAGTAGTATGACATATATAATATGTAGACATGATAGTTAAGTGTTGTCACAAACGTAATTTGACGTGAGCTGCGATCTTGTGATATAAAAAGAGTAAAACGGGAATGTAGACCTACATCACCAGATGAATTAACGCTAAAAGAGAAATCGAGTGGAGTAACTTTCCATGTTACCTGGCAACACCGTGCGCGATTTTGTACCGCTGTGACCACGTGAGCGGCGGATGGCCAGTCTTGCACCGCAATCGTTTCTCTAACGAACCACCAGCCATGTACTGATACACCAGACAAGCTTCAGTACCTGAAGCAAGAAAATAGCAGTCTTAATATAACGCTTACGACTACTTGGGGCGCTAGAGGCGGTAATTCAATTATTTTAATATGACTTTCGAATAATTTATTGGCACTGAATCATAGTAGCTTGTAATGTCCGTAGTACGAATCCAAGGCCACATATGGTGGAGTATAGTAGTTCAACCTGGACCGGATTGTGGAGAAACTAGTAATCTGTCATACAGGTCTCCTAGTACAGACACCAGTCTCTCACAGAGACTACACTTCACTCTGTAACTATATTCTATGTGGGAGAAGAAATAAAGACTATTATAGTATCAATGTGAGAATTGGATTTCCTTATTGTCAATTAACATTACGTGAAATTATTAATTATCCTATTGTATATGAAAAAAAAGGGAAATGCAACCCAACAGTGAAATATTAGTTGATGTAGGAAACACTTTTCTACTATAACAATTGCACGAAAAATATAATAACTTACCACCTAGACTGTAACCATATAGGGGTAATATGTTGTCGTGGCGGTACTGATTAAGGCACAACTCCCCAATAAGCTCCTTATTGTTCTTAGAATCATTGTTCAGCAGACGCTTAACGGCAACGGCTGAGAGCTTCCAAACGCCTACAAGCATAAGATAAAGCAATTTTTTATTTAATTTATAACTAATCCTCATGTTCAAAAGATTATCATGTTTTTATTAATGTTTGCTTTGTAATATGAAATTTTCAGGATCGATTTCAGAAGCGAAATGCACAGCAAATGCACAGCACAGCTTTGGTTGATAGCAGGGTTTTTACGTGGGTTGTTACCGTGTATCACAGCATTGTTGTGCTCCTACTGTCTTCATATAAGAACCATCCAGAGCCTCATCATAGAAAAAAAATCGTGGACAACAACTGGTTTGTTGTTTCGTTATACAACTTGTGACGTACCTTTGTACACTTGCCCAAACCCGCCCTTTCCCAATAGATTTATCTCATTCCAGTTATTAGTGGCGATCCTCAACTCATCGTATTGAATCATTGGTATTGCCGATATCTTCTTAATCAGTTCATCGTCCCAACCATGCGGCTTGGAATCAGTTGACGATGGAATGTCCTGAGGATTGTTCAGATATTTTTATTAAGTAAAAGAGCATAAAAATTAGTTTCAGGATGAAGCTTGTTAAAACTTATGAATGTTTGTTACTCAAGGATTTAATATAACAATTGATAAACATTTTATTTTAGATACTTCAGACAGCTTGGTTCAGAAGGGCTCTTTTCATATTTTTTATTCGATATAGCGAGATGATTATTCACAGGATAAGAAGTGATGGGATCTGCTACTAACAATGAGCGTAATTATGATTATATACTCTGCACCAATAAACAATAATAATCTGAAACGAAGGTGACAACGTGCCTTCACAACAAATATATAACATAATTTTTTTTTAAATATAGTTAAAAGGAAAAAGTTTTTGTTTAAAAAAATTAAGAATATTACGTTTTTGCTTGTAATATTAATGAATTAGATTCCTACCGACTGTATAACTTTTCTACAGTCAAATGAATCAGCTGATATATTTAAAACAATAAAGTTTAAGGAATTATGACTAACATTGTCAAAGTGTTAAGATAAATGTGTATTAGTAATCATGAACCACAGTCTTACGACATTTGCAGAATTTGCGGCTGACACAGTTATTTCTAATTTCCAATGCAGGTTTAAAAAAGTTATCGAAACAGTTACACCCTTTTTTGGAAGCTAATCAAAACAGGATTACGGATAGTCCTGCTTGTCGTAGAACTTGGATAAAAAGGTTGATAGCATTGCTATTATTATATTGGTATATACTAAGCTAAAGTACAGAAGGACATTGGTATATATTGAAAGAAATTTCTGGTGTATTATAGGAGACCATGGAAAGAGTTTTAGTGAGAGAAAATCCCAAATAAGTTGGTCTTGCCACTAGAAGTAATGTATCTTTTGAATATTGCCACCTTATGTAGAAATAGTGCATCATTATTCAAGACAGCAGTAGATACAAGAGTTTATTATATTTAAGTGTACAAGGTTATAATGGCGTGGTCATACCTAGTGATGGTTTAATAGAAGCAGCTGGAAAAAAATAATTGTTATACAATATAATGGTATGCAAATACTCACGGTACTTGTTCCCGCACTTGATTCATTGTTAGATATGGTACCATTGGTCTCAACACTGGGTGTATTATTATTTATACCCTAGAAATCAATATTTATTGATAAAGGAACATGGCAGACATTATACTGGTCATGATGTTTTCATTGTTGCCAAATAAAGCTTTGGCGTGTTTCTAACATATACAAACATTTGTCAATTTGAATTAATGTAGTCATTTCACTTGCTATAGGGCCTTCTAAACAGAGTAATAACGACAAACTTAAATTTGGCATAAGTAATGCATGTTACTGTTGATTTTATAATGATGGTCATTACTGCCATAATATTACTTAAATTATCAACTACTGTGTCATAATAATGTTATAAAAACGAACTGTACCTTTTGCATTAACATTACAGGTATCGGTATTGATGAACTAGTACCATCTGCTTTGGTAGTCTGCGGATGTGCAACCTCTGAAAATCAAACATTTTGGTAAGTAAAAAACATTACATGGAAGCAGCAACTGATCAGTTGTGGTGGGAGTAAAATGAGACAGCCCACTCCCACTGGTGGAATGTAAAAATCTAAAACGGCAATGAAGAATTTTGCTCCTTCAAATATTCAGATTAAAAATATGAAAAAGTACTGCTACAACTAGAGCTTTCTCATACAAGGAGAGAATCAATGCTATTTATCCACTATGCCGGTCAAGTGCGACTTGGTAAATATCATATGTGTATGTAAACTAATATTCTTGGAAAATGAGTTTTTCATAATATTCTCCTACATCGTAATTATTTCCCAAAATTGATAGTAAACACTGTTACTTCTCAGAGATAATTTCCCTTTTTGAAGATAATTATACAACTATGCCCATCATTTTGCACTTGGCCAGCATGGTAGATAAATAACCCTAACTAGATTAGTCTGGATTCTGGATTATTTGAGATGATATGTTGGAACTTCAGGCCGAGGTTACAAAAGTGTCAGTATTAAGAAGGCTGTGTACTTTTTATTTATATTTTATAAAGAACATATTGAAAAGTTGTTCGGCTAATGACCCTATTCCCTATAAATGTTATTGGTGTTTCTACTATGTATGACAAATTTACTTCAGATTTTCCTGTTGTGTTTGTATAGAATAAAAGGATAAAATATATTTCTTTGAAATCAACCATTTGTAGCAGACATATTAATGAATCAACTTAGTGTTATTGAAACTGAATGAAATATACAAAACAGTATTACATAGAAAAAAAATTAATGACTGACATCTGGTTGACTGTAGTCCTTGTTTGTCTATTTATATCTTATTTTTTTGCATTAGTTAAATATATATATAAAAGTTAACACTTAACTAAATTATCTGATTGAAACTGTTCCTGTTTCAGTTGGAAAAACATATTAACACAAACCTAATCTAATTACTGTTCTTTTGAAAGTTAGTTATATGATACCTTTATCACAAGGATTTAAGTGATCAAAGTGCCAATAACAAATTATTATGTAGCTACCTTTTTGAATTTTGGCTCATGTAAGAAGAAATTTTTTCAGTATTCATATAAAGTCAATTTTGTGTTTTTGTTGATTATTATAGTTTCAGCAGACTCAAGGTATGCAAATCTTAAATCCATAAGCTTAAAGAGCAACATTCAAAACAAGTATTGTTATATAATTGAAATAAAAATAAAGCTTTTAGAACTAAAGGGAATTTGTAAGATTGAACTTTCTAAAGCACACTTTACAAACAATTCAACAAATGTATATTTTAAAATCTACCATTTCGTTTAGCTTACCGTTACCAGCACCTTTTGACTTATCTCCTTCACTGCCGTCATATTTGTTTAACAGTCTGTGAAATCTGCTATCAACAACTGGTACCAAACATCTCAAAGCTGGAACGTGTTTCATTCGATACAGCAGAATGAAAAGCTCCTCAACTCTGTGATTCAATTGTCCCCAACGGATGAACAGTTGGGTTGTTGGTGATGAAGCTTGCCGCTTTGCCACTTGCTCAATTTCCTTAGAAATTAAACTAAATTATAACATTCCTATTTCCTATTAATAACTTCACAGGAATTCATATTCGAAACCAATTGAAATGGCTTCAAAATCTTATTTTAAATTGACAAAAATTGTAGTGTTTGTTAAAAACCATGTAGTTCAAAACGTTAATAATAAAAATAATCTTTTTATCATTTCAGGTTAGATCTTTCCTGTTATAGAATTCAATGAAATGTATATATCAATAAAAATAAACATAATTTTGTATATTTACGTGAGCAGAAAGTCTCAGTATTTCGGAAATACCCATTGGAATTCCCAACAGACCCTCTTACGCGGGGAAAATCCAAACATCCAAAATGTTACGTCCCTATACTTAAATATATAAAAATCTTATCGAACTTACGTTAACATCAAAAGGAGAATATTTCATGTGGACTCCTGCCAATTCCTTCCATTCGTCGTCGTTGTCGAGTAATCTACACAATTCCTTGTTTATTTCAAACGGTAACTCATAAATATACATTTTTTTAAAGTCATTTGATTTTCCCTTAAGACTATTTTAAGATGGCACGTTTAACATCAGTCTCTGCTCCTGATCAACTGATCTTGACGTTGACACTCACATCAACAAAACAACATATACAAAACCTACCGAAAAGTTAAGTGAAGTATTGGATCAGACATTAAGTTTTGTAGTTTAATTTTTTTTAAATAAATTTGAACAAAAAAAACGCTAATTTCGATAGTAGCGATTAATAAAGGAATATAGAACAAATATTTTCTGTAAAAAATTAAATACATAATATAGACTGTAATCAGAATAAAAAGAAAAATGGTTCATATGATACAAAACGAATTTGTTTTAATATTAATAATATAGAGAAATATGCTACATTAAAAGATATAATTAATGATAGGATAAGATTATACAACGTTTCGAAACGAAATATACAGACTCAAATGTAAGACTACAATTTATTTTTAATCTGTGTTCTTGTTATAACAAATTATATTGCATAATTTATTTATATATTAAGTAATTTATTCATTATTGTTTATTTTAGATTCCGAATTCACAAATAATTTATAATATCGTATAATTTTTAGTAGTAATTTTTACTTGACATTTAAGAGACGGTTAGATTTGAATTTTGTATTAATTGCTTGGAATTATTCAGTATCAATTCTATATCTGCAGTAATCTTAAGA
>DWLS01002286.1:0-18510 GCA_018246255.1 Pachliopta kotzebuea
GGCCGATGAAGCTTTCACGGCCATAATGGTGGCCGAAAGCAACGACATCACCCGAAAAAAAAAAAAAAAATCATTCAGTGATTATACTCCGATCTCGGTCTACTTCTTCTTCTAAGTCGTATTTCCTGATGACTGTGGGTCGTGGTCATCATGTGTAGTGAAACCTACGACGACTTTCTTGGCAGTTACAATGGAGTGGTGTTGCTATTGCCTTCTCTATTCCACATACTAGTCCGACCACGGATGGGCACATAAATATGTTTCCTTACGATGTTTTCCTTAACTATCAAAGCACGTGATATTAGTTGGTGTTATATTAACTGCACATGAATTGAAATTAGTTGGTGCAAGCCGGATTAAAAAACCGTACCTTTGGAATGGAGGGTCAGCGTTCAAACCACTAGACTATCACGGTTTGGTCTACAATGATGCAAATTAAAAAAATAATTACATGTGGCGATATTTACATTAAAAATACATTAAACAATTACGTATACAGAGATAAAACAGTCTGTTAGTACACAACGCTGTGGGAAGTCTGCCGGACGATGGGCTAACAGCATTTTATTGCCTATTATGGGCGCTGTTACTTACCCAACGAACGGTATATCGGTACGGTGCCGGGGAATTTTATGAGACATAACCGTCCACTGTTGGGCTATCTGATGCATTTTTAGATGATTCGATTTTCGGTTAAGACAATCGCATTGAGACACTCCTCAAGTTTCAAGCTGAAGCGATTTTAAAACAAAAAGATTCAATATCATTAATCAACACAAACACCATAGACTGTCTTTGAAATTCGATTATTTGACGCATGTTTTATGTAATCTTATAAGTTAATTTAACATATAACAGTAAATATATTTGCTGAATTATATATCGTTACAAAAGTAAGTTTAATTTTATTACTGTAGTTATTTGGTAACTAGTTAAAATACTATTAGAAAACTTTTTTTATTTCTTTGCCAAACGTTTAAAACTCGCACTACAACAATAAAAGCAATCTACCCAAGACATGCAGTTTAAAGGATTAGGATAAACGTTATCCTCCTTTTTTCCCCGCAATTTAAGGACATTGCGGGTTTTCCAACTGAGCACTTGGTACGTGGAAGATGGTTTTGGATTATTGCAATGGCTTCCGAAGGAATTGTTCCGTTTCAATTGTCTTAGTTTGACCTTTCACTTCGCAATCCACTTTACCCTCCTTTTTAAGTTCCGACTCAGTATGTAAAATTTCTTTGGATAAAGATCCAACGAATAGTGAATATTATTATCTAATTATTTAGTTACAAAACTGCTGCCTTTTATTTTATTTAAGAATCATTATCATCATAAGTATTTGTGAATATTCTTCATTAACTTTCATGTTACTGTTAGGTTTATTTTGCAGGAGCATGTCTTAGTAGATATTACCGCAGCGCCTAATTATATCATTAAGAACCGTGTTTATGCATTACCTATATTAATTAACAGCTTTAAATTAATTAACTACTTTAAGTAATATGTAACTATGTTTAATATCAATCTTCCAAGCTCAATGTGATGCTGTGTAAATATCTTAACTTACGTCTCATTCTTGTAGGCTGACTTATAGTTTATCATCAGTTAAATATTTTGGTTATTTCATTGCTTAGTTGAATAATAAAAAAAATACTTTATATTTGCGTACAGGAAAGTATCTGTCTTTTGCTATTGAACAGTAGGCAAATTTACCTATGGATTATTATAAAATTGTTGTTTTTTACTTAATTTAAGAAGTCTCTTTTTATAGTCTGTTCCTTATGTCTGGTGATCGTCGGTAGAGTTATGATTCCATCTGGAGCTGATAATTTGCCTTCACTGGCTTCTGTTGAACTCGTTTTATACAGCCACTTACAGTTTGAGGGACTACGAGTCTTCCTAAATTTTGATTTAAGAAAAATTGTAATGGACTATAAAGGAACAGAACTAGATTTGCTATAGTTATTGTTTTATCAAATATATAATCTATTTCCAATGATAAGTTGTATGAATAGAATAAGCGATCCAAGCTCACCTATTTATGGGTTCATCTCGGCAAATCGAGATATCGAGAGCTGGTCGTAAAGTGACCCTTACTTGCGGAACGACCGCAGGGGTCACGCCGTCCGATCGCAACATTTCCTTTTCAATAATTTATATATTTGATGAATAATAAATAAACGTGCTTCCTGTTTCAGTTTATACGAAAGGTCCTATTTTTCTTATCAAGTTACAGACGTCGGCTTTTCTTGTAATGCTATTTTACTTCTTTCAAGTTCTTCTTCATACTAATCGTTATGCCATTTAAAAAAATATTATCTCCTGTGTTTTTTATTAACAGCATCCATTCTATGAGGCCTATCATTAAAGCCTATATAAGAACTGTTAAAAAGGTTGAACTAATTTTTATCGGATCTTATTGAATAAGTTGTTCACAGTGACTTTTGTTTTATTTAATACGGTTTACATTAAATCAATAAGTGTATTTTCATTACTATGCGCATATGACACTACGGGGTCACTTATAAAAAGTCACAT
Organism: Pachliopta kotzebuea; assembly: GCA_018246255.1. Taxonomy (NCBI): domain Eukaryota; kingdom Metazoa; phylum Arthropoda; class Insecta; order Lepidoptera; family Papilionidae; genus Pachliopta; species Pachliopta kotzebuea. Next base: position 2,542 of record DWLS01002286.1, read on the forward strand.
TAATAATCGTCCACTGAATCATTTCGTAGAATCGGTCACTCCGTTAGCGAAATCACAAAGCCCATAACGCCTTCGCATACGATATTTTTTCGCACGAAATCGCACCAACAATCGCTCGACGTATAACAATACTGGATAATACAACTCGTATTCCTCCATCGATGATCCTTTTTCTATATGATTGCACATTTCACTAAACAACACCAGCTCGTCACCGGCTCCGAATGGCATTCCGTCGTCTTTAATTCTAAATCGATCATTGGAATATGAGTCTTAGAATAAGTAGGCGAAATTTGCTTTCGCATCGAGTACGAACCTTTTAATAAGTGTTAAGCGCAATTCGTCTGTATGCTTGTTACAATAGAGAAGATTTTCAGAGATCAAGTTCCGTGTGGTGCGTTAGAAAAAATACGATCTTCCTCATACAAGAAATTGAGTTTCTTATAATGGGCCGATTGCTTTGTTAAGAATGCCTGTATTGAACGCTAGCTGTTATCAGAAAATGCCTTTTCGGAGAAAGAAGCACACGGATTTTCATTCCGCTCGACGTCTTTCTATGAGTTCCGATCATTGTCGAGGGCCTTTTGTGATGCATTTATTATCCAGCGAATGTTTTCCAAGTATTCAAGGCTCTTTTCATGTTCCTCATTAAAAGATTGAAATCTTTTATGACACTTTATTAAAATTAATGCTTTTTGGTCTCTATTACTAGATTACATGTCAGCGTAAAATAGACTGATAGGCTTTTTTATTTACTCAGTAACGCACGGAAATTTTAAACCAAAAGCCCTACATGGATACTCTTAGAAGATAAAATAAAATATATGAAATGTAGACGAAATTAAAAGTCTATAGTTCTTTTGGTTAAGCAGATATGATAGGTTAAAGTTTTCACTGTGAAAGAGGAAGAAAAAGCCTTTATGTTCATAAAATCAAAATTTGCCTCTGGACCATTCCGATACATTCTAATTTTATAAGGTAATAGAGCCCTGGACAAAAAGACGACGTATGAGTGTTTTTATAAAATTTCCTGGTTTCCACAATAAGATCATTCTCTAAAATAATTTCCTTTATCTATAGCCGTGATGTGAATGTTCTGTTCGTTTCAATGCTTTATAGAAAATAACAGATGGAGACTACGAGTAAGGTACAAGTGCTTTAAACAAATAAATTTTAAATGAAGCACTCCATACCATAATCCTGTGTAATCCTAACAAGTCATAATCCAACAGTTAAGTACGAAGCATACAACCCGACAGTGTAATCCTTTCTTCGCGGCTTCAGAAGATTCCAGAAAAATCCCCAGTGCCTCATAGCAGCCGGAACTTTGCTCGTAACGCTGTTAGGGGATGTTTTAATGCCTGTTAATGAGTGCCAAAGGTTTTCGAGTCTTTACAACTTGCCACTTCTTATACAAGTTGTCAGTGGATGTCTTCGCTTGAACTGGAAGGGATTCATTATCTTGTTAATTATAACTTCATTCTTTAAGATTGTTTTCTGTATATATGTAGGAATACCTCCATTTATCATAATGTCTATATATAATATTAATATACAGTAATATCGATTAGGGTAAGTTCTTCGGCATACATTAAAATAAACTAATCACGCTCAAACTAATCACCATAGGTTATTAGTACCACATTACAGATTTTGTTATCTATTGATATTTCTATTTTGGAGAAAGTCGTGGGCAGCTGCTGGATGTGGTCAGGGTAAGGGCTATCTGTGTGAAGTTCTGTGGTGACTGTGTGTGAAGCTGGAAGGTATATCACGCAATAGACATGATATGGCAATAGTAATTAGTATCTTTTAAAAAATTTCTTGATTAGTAATTAGGATTAATATCATCTGTGCTCAAACGAATGTAATACTTGTGTTAATGATGACAATGGTAAATAAAAATTCTACTATACTTACTGAACGGTACAGCCTCGTTAAAGGGAATTGGACTGTTCCCAGGACCCTCTGTCCAGGGGCGGATTTAATTATTGTTTTATTGCGAGCCGGGCTATCGGGGTTTTTGTGTTAATGCTGACGACACCCATTACTTGAAGTTTATGCGTTATCGATACGAGTCAAGCGTTGGTATTGTTAAGTACAATTGCTTTGTACCTTATATTCTTGTAAGCTTCCTTAGCTTCTATATGTAAACCTTTCTCATTTTGCCTTTAATCGAAAATAAGCTTAATAAATTCTAATAGTTTAGAAAAGATTGACAGCACACTATAAATAACATATTATCGATATATAGCTAGTAAAGTTTATAAGGAAAACAAGTAAATTAAGTTGATTAACACAATGTATACAAGGTACACAAAATATGTCTAAATTAGTGATGGAATTTGAGTTGCTTTTCTCTCGAGTGACTCGAGTAGTTTTTATTTACCACTCGAGTGGTTAATACCGAGCCGAGTGAGATATTCAAGTTGTGACAAGTTTACTAACTGTAGGTACTCTCTGAAATCCCATAAATCATTTATGGGAACATTTTGATGCAAAACTTCGGAACGTACTACAAATCAAACATCATTAGCCTCGGCTATTATTATGGTGAAACAATACAATGACGAAAAATACTTAGATAGAAAAGATGATCCTATTGCTTACTGGGAGAAAAGAAAACTGGTTATCCTAGTGCTTTATAAATTAGCTATGAAATATTTATGCATACCAGCGACTTCTGTTCCTTCAGAATTAGTTTTTCTAAAGCTGCGCTGATATGTAATCAAAGAAGAAACCATTTGGAAGAAAAAAAAATTATCAAATTATTTTTATAATTAGTTCTTACAGCAATTTCAGTTAAATTTGTTATGTCATTAAAAATAGAAAATTTCTGTTCTTCTGTTAAGTTTATTTAAGTTAACTTTAAAGCATGTTTATTGTTACCTAAATTGTGTAAGAACATATAAAAGTGTTCATATTTGGATCTCATGAAAGTTCCTTGTTAGAACAAATTAAATTGGATTAAAACTTATAAGTAGTAAATTATAATATTTCAATTCAACTCATAGTTGATAGAAGAAATTTCTTGATTTTGTATCATAGGTTTAGTTTAAAGGAAAATTCGGTTTTTACATTTTGTTTAGATTTATTGCGTTTATTTTGTTTAGATGTTAATGCGAAAATGAATACAATGTGTATCTATGTAAAATTAATATTGTTTTAAAATTTTGGTCATTCGAGCTTTATATTCCGAGTGACTCGAGTTTTATCTTCACTCGAGTGACATTCGAGTAAGAAAGTTACTAGTACCGAGTGACTCGAGCGCAAAAAAATCACTCGAGTCCCATCACTAGTCTAAATAAACAGTAGATACAATTATTAAATGATTATAAGCAAAAGAGAATAGGCTAGGTATATTGAAGGTATAAAAATTAAGAAATATCTAAAGATTATAGGACAAAGTAGGTACTAATGAAGCAAAGTGGAGATGTACATATTTATATTAAAATAGAATCAAATGTTGTATAAAAATATGTGTTAACGAAGACCGTGAAGGTATGGTGTCAGAGGCAAGAGATTTATAATAAAATATATATTCTAGACTTAAGTTTATAAGTTTGTCGTACACGCTAAACATTTCCAAGATGTGTTGGTTCGTTCCCATACTAAACTAGAACTTTCGGTAAGTAAGACACAGTGAGGAAAGCCTTATATATATCAAAAATAGCTTACCTAAACGTGTAACAACGAACCTATGGTAAAGACACAAGGCTTAGATACGCAAGAGAGAACATTTAGAGGGTTGTTTATTTATATTCATAGACGAAACGTAAAGCAACGTACAACAATATGTCGGAAATGCATTGCGAATGACACAAATAAGTTTATTAAGTAACAGAGACCCGTGAACTTTGACCCACATCCATGCATAAGTTCCTAGTAAGCTAACTCTATACAGATTAGCCATCCGCTATTTTAAGGGGAAGATCTTTCTTACTAACGAAGATTAAGGGTTCATTTTTATAAAACTACGAGCTTATACCAAAATAAAAAAAAGAAACATATTCTGCTCTCATTAATAAGCTAGTGAGAATTATTTTTTTCCATTCATCGTCACATACATCACCACTTCAAAGTGATCATCTCGCGAAACTACATCTGATTTAATATTAAATAAGTTTATTCTAATTTCTAAAATGCTGTAGTAAAATTACTATAGTAAAGAGACATTATCATACGTCTCAAAATACATTACGATTTTAGCGTCTTTACCAACCATTAATATTTGGAGATTCATCATCAACCGATTCACATTCTCCGCTGAACATAACTGCATAACGTTTACCACCAATACAGTAATTAAAAGTCTTCGCAGAGGCTTCAAGTCATTAAGTTTGTTAATCAGGCAATTTAAAGCATCAACTTTACGACGTGGGATTAAAAAGTTCTTTAAAGTCTTTAGTAAACGGTTGAAGTAACTTGGAGTCTAAACCTTGTTAGCAATTTTTTAATACTTAATATACCTTCTCTCTAATTTGTCATTTTGATATACCTATATCTAACATGACAAATACCAAAAGATTGACGTATTTTGTTATTTGATATATTAGACCATGTTTATACGTTAGAATCAATCAATTTTAATCAATAACTTACTCTTAAAAATGTGTAAATACTTTTGATGTTTACGCCTCAGCATAGCTAAGCCTAAGGTCTCTAAATATGTATAACCTTCACCATTTCTTCTTCATAATATATACACATAAACATGTATGTATATTTCTATATTTAGTATATAGTATTTACATTTTTACTGAACAAAATCAAACTTATACTAATATTAGATATTACATTGAATAATATCGTAGTCTTTGACAGTAATACTATAAGCTATATTAAGCAATCCCGGACCTTTCAAAAAGAGAGCCAAGGTTAGTTATCCATCACTTTGAATAAGGTTGTAGAATAGACAAGGGATATTACGTGACCGCAATAGCTGTTCTTAGATAATTCTGGTTTCCTCAAGATGTTTTCCATCGCCAAAAACCTAAGTTTAGTAGGAATCGAAGCCGCGACTTCTTAAGACGCGCTTAAAACTGCTTTACAAACTGCGAGGTCTATTATTAAAATCTACTCACATAGTTAAAATTTCAGTTTTGATTATTGATATTTAAATAGTAAGATATTTCCTCTAACGTCCCCTTAAATCGGGTCATGTGAATTAAGCACAGCACTTAAGTTGCTTTCTATGAATTAATGTTATAACCTATGCTGCTCGTACAATAAATATCGCTCCGTATGTTTTCCATACGCCCGCATCAATATTCCAACTATTAATTACTAGTGTCTACCTACCTAGGCAATTGGAAGAATGCCTAGTAATAAATTTAGTATAACAGTCTATGATATTTGAATTATTTTTAGAAAATATATTCTCTTAAAAAACAATATTCAGACATCATAAAATAATTAGAAATCAGAAGGCAATGTTAATAGGAAATGTTGACTAGTATTAAGTATAAATTACACTTAACAGTAAAGTTATTATCTTCATGTTCGTTATGAGAGTAAAAATAAACAAAACAAAGAAAGCAAGGGCACATTCAAACAATAAGTTAAAATTCGCAGTTCAATGTAACGGAATAACTTATCCGCATGCAAATGCGGCAGTTAAGTTGAACCGTTCTGATTAAAACTGCAGATCATAACTGTAATGGGCCGAGATACGACGCTCGGTTAAACATTAGTTAACTTAAGAGTTACGGAGGTAATTGACTTAATGCTCTTGAATTTTTATAATTTATTGAAGTAGATCGTATGTTACGTTTTGTGTAAATATTTATTCTAACAAAATATAAATTTTACTTAACAACACTCTAAAGGTTCCCACTTATAGGAATACGGGACTTTAACTCAAGAAGACATAGCCTTATCCACCACAGAAGGTAATGTTCTTAGAATATGACAAATTCCTCACAATACTAACTTTACCGGATGATCATGGTCAGTGGGAATCGAACCTATGCCTCTTGAAACTAACATATTTAATTTCGCTGAAATATTGTATATACACACTTTACCTCATCTCCAAAATATACTCTTGTAGATTTGAATTTAATACATCTTTACATAAAAGATTTGTATACATGTATTTATTAATGTATTTTCATTTATTTGTATATATATTTCTCATTAGTATTCATGTACAGAAAAGTACGTATATGAATTTATAAGTAAGTATATGTATGTACCAAAATGTTATTATTAATTTTTTAAGTTTTAAATATAACTTTCAGACTTCACCTACTATATCTCCCACTTACTAGGTTTACTGGTAGAAAATGCCTGTAGGCATTAAGTCCGCCTATTGGACCTTAAATTTAGGTGTTCTAAAAAAGTGTTTTTAAAGAATTATAAACAATTGTTAACATAACATTTTTTTTAATATGAGTTTCATTGTAATTTGTTAGAAGGTTACAGTCCAAAGATTTGCATACGGGAAATTAACAGGAAACAGAATCTGAATAGGAGCCAAGGGGTTATTATCTGACAGCGTTATAAGAATCTTATAAATTGTTCAACTTCCGGAAAAGTGAATTATTATATTACACATTTTTATATTCTTTTTTAATATAGTTTAATAACTTTAATGTCTAATACCCTCCAAACATTTGTTTAATTTAGCAACGGAACTGTTTAAAGAAATAAGATAGATGGTCTCTTTCCTTATTCCAACAGATTAATAGCACTGTTTACGTTATAACAAATACAGAATTAAAGATTTTATCAATCGTTTGCTAGTCATCAATTACACGTTACCATGTAAAGGGAAAACTCATAAGAAAAGGGAGTGCCTGACAAATAAGTTCAATAAAACAACAGAGTATTGGCTTAAGAAAAGTAGCTTTATCAGCTTCCGGGGAACGGGGAACATATTACTGCAACGGTCTACGTTTATATGGATGTAAGTGAATTTTTCTACTCTAAGTTCAGTATATATTAAAAATATAGACTGAACTTATTTTCATTTATTGCATAGTTAAAATATATAGACCACAAATTATAATTCAAATGTAGTAAAGGATTTTGTTTGATGTTAAAGACAGTCTCATTTTGATACGCAGTCGTAAGATTAAATAGAGAACCATACTCTATATTGTAATGAAAGTAACTTAAAATTACTTAACTTACTAACTACTTAACTGTCTCTGTAATGACTTGTTTGGTAACACCGAAGTATATGCTTCGATTCCTTCTCTACATATTGTTGATTTTAGTTGGTGATTAGATATTTTCGGACCGGCCTTTCAATTTACCATCTACTGCTATATCAACATCACTGTGTTCTACTAACTAGTCAATTACTTATAAAAGTATTCATTAAATTAACAATCGGAATGTTCAGTTTGTATATTACATTTAAGCTTTATACAAATGCCAAATTCGTCTATCTCCCCCGCACCGGTCACGATAAGGTTTACCCCTCGATAAATAATTTGGCATCGTATTAGCATATGTCGATTTATCTCGCGGCCGGGGCTGGAATTATTATTTATAGTCCAACTCCACCCCAGCCCTTGCACTACATATGTTAGCCAAATCCGGTACCATCGGAGAAACCTCGTCATAGATTAACCAATGAGCTACAAACCTGTCTACTTATTTTGAGGCTACAAAATAATTCATTATTTTTTAATTAAGATGTACTAAATGAAGCTGTATTATTACCGTCTTATTTTCATGTAGCAGATACACTATATAAAAGAATTTTTTATGTATTTGACGAGACGAGCAAGTCGTTTACCAGATAATAATAGTACGCTAACCTATAAGAACGGGACGCTGGTTAAGATGGTATTCACATACCACGTTGCGCTCGTCGCCTTGAGATGTAAGGTGTTGTTACTCCAGTAATTTCACTAGCATACAGCACTCTTCAAACCGGAACACAGTTTGCACATTACTTTTTATCGTCTGCTATAGGAACTGCTGTGAAACCTACCCACACAGTCTCCCACAACAGAAACCTACCACCAGTATACCAGAAACTTTTTGACGTCAATTATTGAAATTTGAACATTTGTAACCAATGATGTAAAAACCATATTTTTTTTAATTGCAACCTAAATATAGCAAAGTAGATCAATTATTTGATGAAGATCGCAGGAAATTGATTTATACGATCTTTGAGCTTTTGATGATGATGATTATCACAATAACCTTAGTTAATATTGTTATATGGTTACATTACTTTCCAGTTTATACATTATTTTTTGTACTAACCACAAGTTTTGAATGTCTAAGCTTACGTCCATTAAAAAATTATAACTAATTTGGTGTTTACTTTCCTTCTTCATTTACACCTATCTTCTTCTTCTCCTTTCTCCTGCCCTGGTCCCACTTTATGTATTTACACATATATACTTTTTTATTTATTGAGTTATAATGACTGTAATTATTCTTAATAAAATCAAATTATTCTCTTTCATCAAAATGAGATGCGGCATAAAATAGTAATGTCGAAATCATCTGATTCGAGTTTAATCTTTGACCCGCCAAGACTTCCGACACCTTGCCGGCGTACACTTGGGACCCACTTTGATTATTGAAGTTTGAAGCCTTGAATCAAATTCGGTGAATTAGCATTATCCAATTTTCTCTCCGTCGCTGTGATCTAGACGTACATATACTCAAAGTATAATTTAGAATTTAATACACAATGGAATGTTTGTCGATATTAATATGAAAATTTACGATTTTGAAAACCTTTCATAATAATGATATTAACATTAAAAATATAGTATAGAACTATTAAACATAAGTAGTGTGTGATTTTTAAATTTATGCCTTTTTTCATATTCATCATCATTCGTGCATTTGTCGATAAATATTGTGCAATTTACGCTGTTGCTAATTATTTAAAATGTACGTAATCATACTGTAGGTCAGTTTATGTACAAAAATCGATACTTTCTTGGTAAGATTAAAAAAAGAAATTGCTAACTAGTGAAATTATTGAGGTAATGCCATTCAAAACATTAGGTCGACTGCGAGTCAGTGACGAAAGGTGTAAATTCCTTCTTCTCTTTTCGCTTTTTGAAAAATCTTACTCATTGTTAAGAGATATAGCTTCTAACGATTACTTAAACGTTCTACAGGTCCCGATGTAGTATGAAATAGAAAAAAATTAAAGAAAAATGAAGATCCAAAAAGTTTTAATCATATTTTGTAAGGGGATGCTAATTTTATAAAGGTGGCGAGGAGCCATGACAAATCTACTACGATTAAAAGTTGACGCGCGACAAAACAACGGAGCTATTAATATCATAGCGCCGCATCCAACTGATGGAGTTAATTAAAATCAAACAATTTGAATACTGTCTACTCCCCTTTAAGGGTTGCAACGAGTTTTATTTAATTGATGAGATCAGCTTATTACCTACAACAATATAAATTGAAGAGATGAATCAAATATTGCATCATAACACACAAAAATTTGTTGCAGATAACACAAGTTTTCGTTCCTATCAAAATATACGTATATAAATTATTTAGTATATTAAAGAATATATCAGAGAAAGAAATAGCTTATATTTCTAATAAATCATTAGTGTTAAATATACATAATGTATTAAAAATTAACGAAACAGATTTCCTTTCTAATAGTTTTCAGGAGATTGGTGAAAAGAAACTATTTGGAATCACGAAATTAGATTGTCTTATCTGTATTTACTAATTTATGTACTTTCATATGTTTATTATATATATTTACCTGCTTTTGTATTTATGTATAGAGTTGTATGTATATGTATAACTAAGTGTATATGTATGTATCATTTAATGACTAGTATTATTATTTTTGCTTAAAATATATCTTTCACACTTCACATATCACATCTCCCACCTCCTAGGTTGATTGGCAGAGAATACCTGTAGGCATTAAGTCCGCCTGTTGGACCTCGTTTTAAGATGTAGCAATAAAGATTTTTTTAAATAAAATAATATAAGAATTATTTAATTCTAAAACATATTACAATGCTTTCATATTCTTTTATTAAAAAGATGCTTTGAATAAAGCGATCTCTCTCTTCCCGCTGAATATATAAATGGACTCATTTGTCGCATTTGAATAAAGTATCGTATCCAATAAAAGAAACATGACACAGTAGCGTCAGTTAACACGTCGCTTTAAGCGCAGAAAAAAAAATATTAAACTATTAAAAGACGCCGACCAAACAATCAAGTCGACCTCCATTAATCATGAGCCAGAAGGGCCGGTGGTACTTAATCAAAGTATCACAATATGACGACAATAATAGGTTCATGAATATTTATAAGAGAATTAGGCGCGCTCGGGATGCTCGAGACGCCCGATTGGAGACGCTGTGCCATCCTCCACATTTACATTTCTTCTGTTACCAATTTTTTTTTTATAATTACATATAACAACACTTTACTAAGATCCCTCTTGATGGTAAATATCAATGCATTATAATAGTAAAACGCACTTCTCTACATTAAATCTTATTTCAAAGTTTCTCTCATCATATTGAAATGTGTTATGGTCGAATAAAAATTCTTTATCAGAATATGCGGAATATCAATACCTGAAGGATTGTCTGCTGTAGTTTATACGTCTGATGGTAGAAGGGCGATGGTGGTATCAAATAATTCCTATGACCATCAGCCGATAAACGCCCACAGCTGGACATAGGCTTTCTACAAAGATATCCACTCTAGCCAATTCTGCACTGTCTGCACCCAACGAATTCCCGCGACCTTTACCAAATCGACGGTTCACCTAGTAGGGGTCCTTCCAGCACTACGTTGACCGGTACACGACCGCCACTCTGGGACCTTACTGCCCCATCGCAAGACAGTCTTTCAGACAATATGCCCGGTCCATTGCCACTAGCAACCCTATGCAGATACCTAAATGCCTTCAGTAAAATACTAAGAGACTTGCCGACTGAACAACAGTGATGCAGGTTACCAAGTTTAGTAATTATCATGCTCTATGAGCACTCGTTTCCACATTGTCCACAACAATCAGTTGGTAAGTAAACCTGCGCTTTAGTAAAAGCTGCTCCTCAGCGATATACCGTTGTACTTCTTTTTTCGGTAGACTCAAGTTAGTAAAAAAAATTACATATAATCATAATCAAAGTAAACATCCAAAGCTTAATTAAACAGCACTGATATAGTTATAAACCACCTACTTAATTATAATGGTACGAATGATCGATCAAATTTGTCGATTATTAACCCAAACACTTTAAAGTCGGTATAGCCTAGTGGTATGAACCCTCCACTCCGAAAATACCGGGTTTGAATCCGGCCTGCAACAAGGAAGTTTTCAATTTATGTGCAGTTAGTATAACACCAGCTAATATCACGTGTTTTGAAGGTGATGGAAAACATCGTGAGGAAACCTACACATCTATGTGATGACTATCCGTGGTCGAACTAGTATGTGAAATGGACAAGGCAATGGCAAACCATTCCATTATAACTGCCAAGAAAGTCGTCGTGTGATCTATACATGATGAGCACGAACTTCAGTAATGAGTAAATACGAATTAGAAGAAGAATAAGAATCGAAGTAAATTCAAGAAACGGTTAACAAGTAACATAAAACAATCAAGTCTTTATAATAAGATCTCATCGCGTTCCCAATATTCATACAAGTTGAAGTATAATGACGATAGAGTTTTTCCTTACCCACTTAGTTTCCCTCATCGTCACCAACCTATTACTGTACAACAGTTAAAGATATATGGAAGTCAAAGCAAGCAGAATGCTCATAAAAAAGACTATAGGCAAAATATATGTGGATTGTACTGAAGCGCCAGAATTTTTTTTTTATTCGACTAGGCGATGAGAGGAGCAAGGTGTTCCGTTGATGATGGTAAGTGATACGCACGTCCATAACAACGTGGCGCTGGTTAAGATGGTATACACAGCACCACATTGCGCTCGCCTTGAGACGTAAAGTGTTAAATCTCGTTACCCCAGTAATTTCTTTAGCATACACCCATCAAACTGTAACACAGTAATGTTTGCACATTACTATTTGGCGGTAGAAATGGGAGCTGCGGTGGTAACTACCTAGATGATCTTCGGTAATGGAAACCTATCACCAGTAAATTGAACTGGAGACTAATGTGTTAGGAGACTAGTGGTTATGCGTTGCGCAATAAATACAATTAAAATTACTTCGTGTTTATTTAACCCTCATAAATAACCGTAGTCTTTATTATAGCTTATATATTAAAGGAGTTAATAAATAAAAACTCCACTTAATGTAACTGCTGGTAAGTCTTCGTCGCTAGTGGTAGGTCTGTTGCCGGAGACTATGTAGGTGGTGGTAGCTCATATTGCAGACAACAAACATTACTGTGAAAATAATACTGTGTTCCGGTTTGAGGTGTGTTGTATGCTAGTGAAATTACTGGGGTAACGAAACTTAACACCTTATGTCTAAAGGCGAGGAGCGCAATGTGGTGTTGTGTATACCATCTTAACCAGCGCCACATTATTATTTGCAAGGGTATTACTTATCATAAGGCCTTGCTCGTCTTATTGAATGAAAATAAAATATATACATTTTCCCTATGATAATATAGTCATCAACATCATGAGGATCTTAAAAGGTAAAGTTTGAAGTTGATGGTTAATAAACTAGCATCAATAAAAAATACGCATACATAACTACAAAAGTTACACTTAAGTCAAAGCATCGGACGGTCACAATACAACAAGTGGCTAAATCCCGGCATAACAATATGACGTTGGTCATCCGATACCGGGATCAATTCACTAATCCCGGGACTAATAGCCGGGAGGGACAATCTCGCTTCATTTATCTTGGACAATATTCAATTGAATGAATTTGAACCTTAACATTTATTGTTAAAGGTGAGAATAGAGCAGCATTTGATATAGAGTAGAAATAATTTTTAGAGGGTCCAAAAGGTGCCTGTGGAAATGTAAGAGCATTTCTGTGTCGGATCATTTTATTGCGAAATGATTTAGTTTGTAATGTAACCTGAATATTAGAGCCGGAGCCCGTGTGCTTTTACTGAAGGAGCCATTTAAAAAAAAAATAGTCTCTTGATACTGAAAATAAATCATTGCATTTTTTAGTTAAAATATTACTGCAGTATTTTTTTTTATTGGTAGATATATCTGCTGATGAGAATCGATTAGGTAAAGCCCATTTCGACCGCCAAATAATATTGATGACGAAAACTTTCATTTGAAGATAGTATGTTTATACTAGGGTGTTTATCCTAACTAGCGATATATTGTTTTGGGTTAAAGTCATATATTTGAACAATCAATAAATACTTATGACATATTAAATAATGACTGACTGCTTGATTTTATAATAACTCTTTAATATTCTTTTCAGTAAACCATACACTTACTTGAAGTCCCAATTGTATTGTGTAATACTAATTCTATTAATGGTTACATGTACTCTAGTAGATTTCTTTAGCTCTCACATATTAACACTTGGTGCACAGTAATTGCAGCTGCAAATTATTAATATCATGGTAGTAATTACCAAGTGAGCTATTAAAAAATCCAATCCATCATTCATGGTCAACAAATCACCAGAATTAAAGTTCTCCGTCTTACGGAAACAGTTTAATGTGTTACAGTAGTTGGTGATATACAGATAAAGAAAAAATGTAACTTTGTTTTCGCCTTAAAAATTTCCTTTTTTTTTAAAGGAAGAAACGTATTCAAATTATTAAGAACAAGGAATTCCCAAATTCTCTTATTAAGACTAAATAAATTACACCGCCCCACTAATTGGGCCGCTTTAACATTTCCTCTCCTCGCTAAAAAACAAAGGAATTTATGCAAAACACCCGGCGCCGGCAAATTAAAAGGGCCCAAGAAGAAAAAAAAAAAGTATAAATTAATGCACCCAATACGCATCTGTATTAATTATCTGACGCGGATAGAAAATTGGCGATAAGAAGTTTCATTTGAAGACATCGTCATCATCAGTGCAGTGATGAACATAATGCGCAAAAGATCCAAATCGGTGGTCCACCGCATGGAAAACTTTCAAAACTTAAGGAACTTTTTATACTTGAATAAATCACTTAACGTTCCCACTACTGGGACTTAAAACCGTTTATACACCACATTGGTCAAGTACATAGATGTCGTATATTTGCGAAAACTGATGTTCTTTGAAAATGCCGATTTCCGTACTATAAGTTCTTACCGAACCTTACCGTTCAAACCCGCGCCCCTTCTAGACGTATGTGGCACTTACGATTACTTTATGAACTGAGCTATTACGGCTTAAATCTTATTAAAAACATTGAAAACAACTCATAATTTATGTGAGTAATATCGCAAAAGACCGTTTAGAGCTTCTAAATATCCTTTCATGAGGATGAGGGGTTAAAATATCCTCACCGCCAATAATCTCTGCGTGTCACAAAAGTCTACTACGACAGAATCATTTAAGAAAAAAGGGCACTGCTTTTCATGTAACCTTTATCAGTATACTGCGATCACCAATCCGTATAAAATAGACGATGAGTAAGGATCCATAATTGAGAAAGTCCTAATAAATCTTGAATAGAGAATCTGCTGTATTTTTATTTACATAATTTACAAACAATTTCAATACAATATTTTGTAAACAAGTGTGAATGTAACAACAACAACACTAATTATATTTTATTTAGATATATACTAGTATAATTTATTATTTTTTGATAATTTTATATTGTATGTAAGGATTATCCATGATATTCTTTCGTTTAACATTACTAGTACTCGAATTAAAAAGGAGCAGTCAAACGGCGTTATAATCGCAGCGATAAATTTAAACGTTCAGTAATTACTACAAACTACACAACAAATTGTCGCGAAAATAAGTTAGATTAAAGCTTTTAACTTTAATCTCTTTATTATAACTTTACAAGCAATCAATATAACATGCGACTAGAAGTCGTGCGACTTCTCCTATATACAAATGGTAGTTAGCAAAATGGTCTTGGGGCTATTTGTCATGCTTTAGAAACAAAGGTCAAGAATTCTCTGTGAAATTCTTATTTCTTGCTTTTTCTATTCCTTTCAGCTCTAACTTTGACCTTCCATATATCATTAAACGGAAGATCTATAGACTTTTGATCGGATTACGGATTTTCTGGATTTATCGTCTCCTTATCCTGGTATTTCATTTTATCCTGAAAGAGTTTCCATGTAGCTCTTCCGATTTAAAAGGTACAAGCGTTACGGAGTATTTAAATCAGAGCATCAGTCTCTTTTTCCTGATGAAATCAGGTGATAGAGACTAAATAGAAAATTATAATTTTACGTAAAATTTAGGTCTCCAAATATGAAAAAATAATGCACCAATGTCGCGATACCAAAATGTACTCTACTTACTACATTAAAGAAGGAGTCGTGAGGGTATTTTAATCTTCCATACGCTTTGGAAGTGCCAGAGTATGCGTTATGAAAGGAGGCGGCATTGAATAGATTATCCACCGCAGAGAGCATCGTATTCGTATGCAAATACGAATACAACGGGGAGGTCTGGTATTTTTTAATACTATGAATATATTTTAGAAAACTTTAAAAAAAGGACAATTAAATAGTTTCTTGTTTTACCAAAGAATATTATTGAAAAATCCAATTTGTAATATGAGAAAGTGACTATACCATTGGTACATTCGTCCATCCTATATACACCAGTGGACGTTCATCCGTTGAAATGATGATGATTCGATAAACCTTATCGATATGATCACAATTAGGTTCTTTGAACCACTTACCGCTTTGATAGTTAAATAAGTATTTTCACTAGCTCTTTATAAGAAAACACAACTATGACTACACTACAGCTAATACGTCAAATGCTACATTGTACAGTCGGTCGCCTGAAAGTAGGAAGTATCCCTAATTAAAAAAGTATTTTCACTAGCTCTTTATAAGAAAACACAACTATGACTACACTACAGCTAATACGTCAAATGCTACATTGTA
>DWLS01002287.1:0-18509 GCA_018246255.1 Pachliopta kotzebuea
TTTTGTGAAAATCCTTATGTACTTTCTTTTTTTGTAACTCTGTGATAGTGCACAATAAAGTATATTTGTATTTGTAATCTTAAGATAGAGACAGAGTACTATTGAATTTAAAATTACTACCTTTGTGAACAGACTGGAGACTATCAAACGAGTTATCTTGATTAGGGCAATTCTTTGCTAAATCTTTGTCTAGTTAATAGGGAATGGTTAAGTCTAAAGTTGAATAGCAACACAAATTTGATTTTATGCGTTCCCGATAAGATTTAAGTATTAATTTAACTATATTTATTACATTGTATTTCTATAAGATGATTGACAAAGTGTAAATTTATTTCAACGAAGAAAGAGACAAGAAAGAAAGAGACATAGCGGGTTAACTAGTGGTAGGTCTTTGTTGTCGGATTAGCCCTGTAGTGTCGGGCTGTAAAGAATAGTACTAAGGTAAGCCCTGCCTGTCGTAGAAGGTGATCAAAAGGGTTTTAGGGTTCGCGGGCTTTAAGGGTGGGGGCCCTCACTGTCCATTAAGGGAGCCCGAGGCGGAGGACAAGTATGAAGTAGTCTCATATTTTGTTGTAGCACACTATGGGTGTTAGGGAGGGTAACGGCTCTCCCTGGGATGTGCTTAACAGCTGTGCAAGGAGGCACCGGTCACTTCCGTAGGAGATCCCAAGACCTTCTGCTATGCACCGATAATGAACAAGGGAGGTTTTAGTATAAATCCCGCATAACCATGACTTCCCCCGGAAGCAGAGGTACCTTTAGAAAATATCCCACGCGATAGCAAAAAGGTCTCTCTCTTGTCGTATACTGTATAAGATCTACTACCGCTGCTCATATTTCTTTTGCCAAACAGGAATATGCAAATATCACCATGTCTGAGTTTAAAAAGTGTTGTAGCTAGTAATATTACTAAAGAAATGGTCTTAACGAAAAAAGCTGCGACAAAATATGGTACAGTGTATAAATTATATTCTTATACATAGGCAATCTGGCGAACGTCTTGCTAGTCTCGTAGTATAAAAAATTGCTTCAACAATAAGCTTCTGCAATAAGCCGTGTAAATAACAAGTCGGCGGAACAACTCCCGTGGGGTGTTCCAACAAATATTGCTATGAAATTGAAGTCCAACTCGTCAAATTGCAAGAGCGGCCTCGTACTCGCCTTTGGGACACAGTTCCGTGCGAATGTTTTACATTGTGCCGTTTCAGCTAACTAATGAATCAAGAACAAACAATCATATATAGTGTTATAAAATAAACTCTCTTTATTAACTTCACAAGGGTAGTATTATTGTTTCTTATTTTCAATATCAAATGATTTTATTTTGTACTGTGATTTTTTTTATTTTACGTGCCGAGACCAGCAAGACGTTTACCTAATGGTAAATGATACATTTTCCCATAACGACGAGGTGCTGGTTAAGGTGGTATACACAACACAGCATTGCGCTCGTTCTCTAAAAACCAATTGTTAATACTCGTTACCCTAGTATTTTTTTTTAGCTTGCCGCACCCTTCAAACCGGAACATAGTAATGTTTTCATAGTAGTTTTTATGGGTTGCAATAAGAGCTGTGATGGTAACTACATAGACAGATGGTCTCCAGTAACGGAGACATACCATCAGTGAATAATATTTGTATTGGTTGTAGGGATCAGTCTTTCCGGAGGTCGTTTAAGTAGTTATCATTCCAGTGCTTACTTCTAAGATATATTTTCACAAGATGACAAGCACAATGTTTTAACTTTCTGCTCTGAAGCACTATAAAGCTATGGTGATGGGAATTACCTTCACTTAAAATCCGTTTCGTTGCTTAGTAGATATATTTATCTTTTCTTTGACTAATTATTTTGTCGACGTTAAGACTTCAGGTCTTAGTGGTATGTACCTATTCTCAAGATTTATTGTTCTCGCTGCAATCTGTTTCACTGAACATCTATAGGGATTGTTTAAAATTTTAAATATCTTGCTATTTATTAGTATTGTGTTTAACTGTATATTTTTCACCGTACTTATGACCACCTTTTCCCAACACGTTACTAATATTATTGTCAGCTTAAGTTATCATACATTAAACTTCAATCATCAAAATCATTAAACAATCGCTTTGTTAATTTCATTTCATTATTTCATTATGTCACTTAGATCTAACTGATTTCCCTTTTTATTTATTTATTAATTCGTCCCTTGCGGCACTGTAAAGGCTCCACATAATATCAGCGATGAAACATTAAGCTTGCTGCAACAGATGCTGAGTGGAGGCCTGTTCAACATCATATCGCAATACCCTGTATTATTATTTTTATTATTTTATTTCTAATATTGTGTGTGTTGAAAAAAGTTTCTTTCTTTCTTTTTTCTTCTTTAACAATTTGATATTTTCATCTCTTACTTGTAAAGTTTTAATTGTTAAAGTTATTATATTGTTGTGTAAAAAAAACCTTTTTCTATTACAGTAATTAAGAAGGTTAACGTAATTACCGCAATGTTTAAGCTAAGTAAACGAAACTAGAATACATATGTATGTCTCATCTTAGAAAGAAATGTATAAAAGCGTAAAACTCGTAGAAATCTTTGTTTTACGTCGGGCCAGAGGGCATGTTCACATTTGTCTCCTCTCGTCCCTCTCGAAATGTTTTGCATTAGTAAAAATACTGCGCTACATTTCGCAATTCATTTAACTGCGAGCATCAGTCGCAGAAGGGAGGGAAGGGAGAAAGAGGAAAAAGGGGGCTGAAAGGGGGTAGTCGCCGAAGATGGAGAGTGGAGCATTCTTTACGACGTGCTTGATGTTTTCCATGTTTCGTCTTTATATACTATTCATAAACAAAAAGTCGCAGTTTCATTTGAACAATATTCTCTTAAATATTTGTGTTTTCATAATTGTGTTTACCTTAAAATATATAAAAAATCCCTATGAAAATTTTATCAGCAGTTTTCCGCAGTATTTACCGCAGGGTCTGCATAAGCTCATTTTATGGGTACTTCACGCTGTATTGAGTGGCCGAAAGGCAATACGCTTAATACGGAAGAAGGAACGCCCTTCCGCTTCGGTAGGACCAGTCCTACCGTTTACTTTACATTGGTAATATCTTTAACATTTTCTGAGCTGTTCTTGTATTATATTAATAAAGAATTGTCCCAAATTCAGTTTATCTAATATATAAATAATTGTTTATTGACTTGTTTACATATTGCTGTACATTTAACATATTTAAAATATATAAATCAATGAATAAAACTCGTAACGCCTCTTTATGAATACTCTTCGTAATAGATAACCAGCTATCTTTTTATGTAAGTGGATCTTAAAATTTAAATAAAAAGTTTAAATTTTTTTTACAAAATTAGAATTAGGTATCTTTTAGTAAAATATCTTTATTATACTTCAATGTGTATGATTCAAAATGCATGCTTTGTGTATTACCCGTGAATGCGTTAGTAATGTGTACAATCGCAGCTTAGATATACTTGGAGCGGTTTCCTATGCCTTTAAGCAATCAATACTCTGTAATTACGTCATCGCTGAACGCTCTTGTCCAGTAGGTTCTGTTTGTTCAGTTCCTTGACCCATGTGCACCTGTAATAGCTAATAGCTTACTATCTACGTTATCTATTATATGAAAGCGCCTTCAACTCAAGTTCAAACTGGTTTTACAGAATTTTTGTAGGTTTTTGGTTTTTTTAGTTATAATCTGTTTGAATATGAGTTTATCATAAAATAGATTATATCTTAAGATAATAGCTAGATGTTCATGGCCAAAAAACATGCGCAGTAGTACTTGAGAGAGGTATTGGTAACGATTAGTATTTAGAAAATAAAAAGTGTAATAGTAATAATAGTATTACGTTTTACGTAACATTTTTATATAAATATAATATTTATACTAATATACCTATTTTTTAAAAGCCTATGATGTTTAATTTCTTTAACAACATGCTAAAATAAACTAAAAATAAGGAGTTTGAAGAATTTTAGTACGGCATATTGAGTTTGTTTTTATCGATCAGAAGCAAATTTCTTAATATTGTGAAGGTCCGGTTCGAGATAGTAAACAAAAAATTTTTTCATGATTAATTAATAGTGATCATTTACATTAAAAATAAATTAATTAACCTAAATACAAAGGAATATCCTTGTTAACGGAACAAATTTCTTTTTGAAATCATATATCTTTGCAAAGTTTTGTAATTTTGTTGTTCTTTAGTTGAAATGATTTCTTTGTAGCTGTAAGCAAAAAAAAATAAATGAAAATTTTTTTTTATAAATTTGTCATGATTTCTTAATAATCGTATTATCTCCTTCTTCTTTGTATATGTATGTTCGTAGGTACATTTATTCTTTTGTAATAATTGGAAACAGGTCGTTCTGACGATTTATTTTATAAGATCTAACTTAAAGATTGGAGATTGTAAAAATTTTAGTTTTAACCATTATATTATTATTATTATTTATTACATGAGTCTTTAAATAAATTCAGAGATGTTACATTCTTTTTAAAATAGACGTGCGTTATAGAAATTTGTGTGTATTTAGTAAAAAGGGTGTAATTAGGGGAAATAAAATGAGCGACGAGTTCGCAAAAGCCTCCGCGGCGACAACCGTTTCCCACGCCTTTTTCGAATGGCGTCAATGAAAAGCCGTTCCAATCTCGTAATTAGAGTCGATTCAACAGCGCACGGGTGGCCGGGATCTCGAAATGGCCGTGTGGGTTTCCTAACGTTATTTGTCCACCGTCGCAAATGCGCGGTTAGCCGACCGCGCAGCTCTCCGCGCAGCCCCGCCGCGCAGCCCGCCGCTAGATCGAAGCCGCGCGGAGGAGTCCGCATGCGCGAGGCGACTCCTCCGCCGCCGCTGCCTCCAGCCCGCAGTCGCATCGCGCTCCCCGCCGCGACGCCATGCCGGCCAAAGCTACGACCTGACCTGAGCGACCAGCTCTCAAACCTTCGAATAACAAACACTGAACGCTCGGCCTATCCTTATCCTCGCTCCACGGATACCGGGGTAAGTCCGCGGCGCCGCACGCCCGCATCGATCGACGCAACGAATGCATTCCCAAGGTTAACGTTCGGCTCCCGGATCTCGTAGGCGGGCAGGGGGCGCTGGCGGGGCGCTGAGTCATCTCTGCTGCGGCAGGCTTCCGTCGCCCCTCCGATCCCGAGGATTCTCGAACGGCAGACGTAGGTTGCAGTGGACGTTACATAATTGAGGAGTGCACCGGCCGTGGCGGCCGCTACTTTCGACTCTGTGTTCAGCGGACCGTTAGCGGTTACGGCACGCGAGGACCGTTTCAGGAACACATTCACCATTTTGTGTGCGGAGCTCGCGCCGTGAGCAACCTCTCTCTGACGCTCTCCGCAGCCCCGTTCCGTTATGCCTCTCATATTAATACCTGTGCTTAATAACGCCTTCGACGTTGGTATCGTGTGAACATCTTGTGAAAGTGGAATTTATTCTATCAAAATATTATTTGTAGTCTTTTTGCTTATTTTGTTAAGTGGTCGGTTGTATTTTGTGCGCTTAAGTGTTCTGTAGGTTTCAACACTGTGAGTAAATTGTTTAAGGATGTTATTGATTCAGTATATAAATAATCAATTTAGGCTTGGTTATTGATTCTTGAAGTTATATTATCTTCGAGATTTTGGTTGGTTTAGCTTTAGCTGATATGGTTTAGCCCTTGTTCGTATTCACACGGAACAGCTGACCAGCGCGTGCGCATGCGACCCGCTTGTGCAGCGAACTGTGAATTTCGGGTTAACGGTAGTCCGCTTATTAACCTCCAAACAAACTGCGCAATACACTGTGATCGCGTTGGATATCACTGATTACTTATAAAGCAAGTGCAAGAGCTATTATGTTTTAGTCTAACACCATTTATTGTATGAGCAGATCTCGAAGGAAGGGTATTCGCAAATATATTTGCAAAATTCTTTAAATTGTAATTATTTTTATATTTGGTATTAAAAACCTTTAATATGTTTCTCCTTTTTAATTAATGTTGCATAACGCCATTTTAGGGTTTTGTATAATCTCTTATTCTATTTGTCCGTAAGTTCAGGTTGTTCAGCTCTCGGTGCCGGTGCCTTGATGCTTTGTCCTTTTTAAGTCGTCTATATTTTAGATTATTTCACTCTAACGATCTTTGAATTAGGTATTGGATCTAACATATACATCTGGCATAAACTCGTTTCGATTAAATATACTCAAATATTTTGTGTACCTTATTCCATAATATATATTTCAAATATGTTAAAGTTATAAGAATTATTTGGATATAGTTTACAAGTTTACTCTTTGAAGTTTAACTGTAAGTTATTTACTTAAAGTTTAGCTGTCATTGGATTTTCTGATCTGGGTGTAATTTAAAACAATGTAAATCTAATCTGTGGTATATACTGATGAAGGGTTTTGTTTACAGGTATTAAACTGTATTAGTACCGATGCTCTAGTGGTGAAGACGGCAAGCAGTCTCAGCCACCATGTCGTCGGTGAAGGTGGCGGTCAGGGTCCGCCCCTTCAACTCGCGAGAGATCTCCAAGGAGTGCAAATGTATCATCGAGATGTCCGGCAACACAACAGGTCAGTCGACACGAGAACTAATAATTTTATCATTTATGAAACTATAACACTGTCTAGTTAAACTGAAGATATTTTGGTTTAGTGTTAGTGAAACTTCAGCATCCCAACCCTTAATAATGAAGAATGGTATTTATAGCGTAGTAAAACTTGAAACCTACTTCTGCTGTTAATACGATGGGGCTATAAAAAAGTAGAGAAAGCTTCCCTAATGAATATTGATGGTCGGTTCGCATGATGGTGGGTCAGCGGCGCCGGGAATTAGCTTTTAGCGACTAACGATTTTTGATTGCAACTTAGTGTTGGAATTACTTAAAAAATAAATAGCTGTAAACCTTTTATTACTTCCGCAGTGCCTTTCTCATTAAGATTCCAATAATTCATTGAAAACTTATCAGTTAAGTTTGCTTTACTCTTCTTCTATCTTAACTTGAACCGTTCATTAACTGATCCATGAGATCCTTAAATTTTAAGCGTTTCAAAGTAAAGTTTTGTTTCTAACCATTTTTTTCCAATTTACTTTAAAAAACACTGTTTGAACTACGGTCTTTACATATTTGTTACGGCTTAAATGAATACATTTGTTAGTATTGTTATACTATGTTATATCCACGTTGGTCTATATTCATAGAGTATATATTTTTGTTTTTGCAAATACATAACAAATTTCAAATATTTTATACTTTCTTAATTAATGTAATATATTGATAAGAATAATTATTTTGAAATTGCTTACTTAGACTTTGGCTCGATTAAGTTAAAGCTCTATATAACGAGATTGCAAATAGACAATAAATAAAATGTATTTATACAAGCTTTAAAAATTAAAGTAAGTAATAAGTGACATTGTGTACTATTATTTAATTTACTTTTATTATACTTTCAGATTTCTTATGCTCAAAGAATTTCGGCGTATTTATGATGTATGAATATATTTATTAAATGACTAAACTTTAGTTAGGTTAGTAAGTGAAATGACCTCAAAAATACGGGGTTTTAGATAAACGTTTATGTTGAAGGTCGTTTGTAGGTCATTTGGTAAGCGGGCGTTGGAGGGGTGGAGTTGATCGGATTTTCGTCTATACAATATTTACTCGTATATCGGTTAAACAAAATTTACACAATCAATTGTTTTTAAATTACAGTGACCATAGAACCATATATCTATAAAATGTAATAAACTAAACTAAAAAAAGCTAAACATAATTCGATTACATAGAGGTTCTATAAGGATACGAGTAATAGAACTTTTCTAGTTTGTCTTAAAAAATATGTGTAATATTTATAATTAATTTAATACTAATAAAGTGAATAACGTTAAACATTGTTAATCAAAACGTAGTCATTTTAGTATAGTCATTTAGTGGGTTATAGTTACAATAGAATTTTTTTTGACGGTCGTGTAAAACTGCTACAGGAGAAAGAAAGAGAGATTAGACTTTACTTTATACTAAATAGACACAAATGACGTCTTAAGAGTGAAAATGTACAGTAATAAATATATACTATAAAAAACACTAAACACCAATGATTTTCAGTTAGATCTTCAGGAGGTTCATTATATTTAGTACTTTTGTAATAATTACTTTTAAACATTGTTATAATTTTTTATATGTAATTTCAATAGTTGATTAATCTATTGTTAAATTACTATAATAGTAACATGTCTATGTTTCCTCGATGGTAAGTTATACGCTTGGCCATACATTGCTTTAACGTGACGCTGGTTAAGTTACTATACATTCCACTCGTCGTCTTCAGACATAAAAGTATTAAGTTTCGTTACCCGAATAATTTTACTAATTTACAACTTCCCTCAAACCGGTATATTGTAATGTTTGCACGCTACTTTTTGTCGGCTGCAATAGGAGCTGCGGCGATACCTACCTAGACGGTATCCGGGAACAGAGACCTACCACCATTGAAGTTAATAAAGCATTTTTATATAAACAGTCTGTGAAGTTTGTTGCAACATTTTATATGAAATTAAAGCAATAACCGATTGCGAGTTTGTAAAGGGCTCTTAATTAAAAAGCTTTCACAACTGGAAGCGGAAGTTGATTTTACGTAACACGGAGAAAATTTCCACTTGCGAACGTTCGCCTGAAGCTCAGCCTTTGGCGGGTTCATTTTTTTCTATTCAACTCCAAGATCGTTTTAAGTTGTAAAAACTTGAGCTCATGTAGAAGTTTAACAGGAGTGCTTCGCTTTTTCACCGCTAACGATACCTCGTCAGCTATTTTGATCCACTTTAATCAGGTATTCGGATTAATTATTTTCTTACCGTTGCACGCGATTACTGTACCTTTCAACGGTGAACGTTTTTAGCGTAAATCACAGTTAGTATTTTCTTGCGTGTGTTTTTTTTTATTTAACTCACCGATAAGACTAGAAAATTGTTTGTCTGATAGTAATTGATAAGCTTACCCACGTCTATGCCTTCATTGGCGGTAGGTCTCTGTTGCTAGAGCCAGGTACCACCGCAGCTCCTATTGTAGCCGACAAACGATAATTTGCAAAGTTACTGTGTTCAACTTTAACAAGCGTTGTAGGCTAGGTGACGACCGCAATGTGTTACTGTATATTCCACCTTAACTAGCGCTACGTTGTTATGTGGCGAATATCTCAAATACCATCAGGTGAATGACTTGCTAATCTTATCGGATTATCGAAAAAAAAATTTACTTTAGCTGCCTCTATACTGTATTGCTCTCCTCTCCAATACACAAGATTAAGATAAATCTAGATACTCCAGTAATTTCACAAGCCATAACACCCTTCAAACTGGAATACAATAATGTTTGCACAGTACTGTTTGTCGGCTGCAGGAAGAATTGCGGAGGTATCTAGATCGTATCCAGCAACAGACATCTACTACAGGTGAATATAGCTTTACATTTTTCTACGGACCTCGAAAATTTATATTAAATATTTATATAGCGTTTAATAAGAGCGGTATTTTGTGGTTACCTTCACTGACCTTAATTAAAATTTGATTCAAAATATTATATAACTGATATTAATAAGACAGCGGAATGCTCGCTTTAATATCACGAAACCCCGTCTAGCGGAGTTCAAGTCAGGAATCCTTCACATAGATGGATTTTAAGTAAATTTGTGTTTGTTTAAGATATTTTAATCTCTGTAACACACGTTAAAATTGTTACACTCACATTTTTTAAAGAGGGTCTTGACAAATTTTATGTGTGTCTGAGTATGTGTGATTTTGATCTGTTATTCTTATAAAGATATAGAAGCCATCGACAATGTTCTTTGTTATAATCCAAAAGAACTTGGAATAGGTTGAAGTTTATATCTTTTTTCTAAACTCCAATACCAGATTTTTTTTATATTTTTAAATAATTACTTTAGTCGATGTCGTTCACAAATTTATTTTTAATAAAGCTTAAAATTTGCTAAGGAAGAGTTAGAGAAAACTTATCTGTTTTTTTCCGTTGCAATATATTCTAAATAAGTTTTTATCTTCGTTTCTTGCGTACTCGTGTCTGAAGGTTGCCTGTTAATTCTGAATACAGTCAGCCCTTGTGAAAGGTTGAAATGATACCTTGAATGATGTGATGCTCGTCCACTCCCTTAAGTTACTTAACCATGATTCTTTTCGTCTGTTACATTCATTTGAAGAGTGTTATCGAATAATTTTAGTAGTTTTATTAAAAATTTCAAGTTCAAGGTCCGTTTGTTGTGAGGTCATGAAAGCGTGGTAGTGTGATGCGGTGACGTCACCGCGTGCGTCACCATCTGCCCGGGGTCCATTAATATGCATTAGTTTGTTATTAAGCTTTGTACACGGTGACGCCCTTGCGTTGCTCTCGTCAGAGGATCCCCTTTTAGAATTTGTTAGGATAATTTAATTTCAACGATGCTACAGTCGTTTGATAAGAAATATGAATAAATTCCTCTAAATGGCTTCATTCGAATTAATATTGTTGGCTGTTGTTATATTTATATTCGTTGTCCAAATTTTGAAAAATAACGATGCTCATCTGATTGAAGTAGTTTAAAAAGAGCGAAATTTTAGTGCGAAATAATTTTCCCCTAAAATTAATATTTTTATCAGTTTTTGTCATAAGACGGTTTTTACCTTCTCACAATTTTTTCTTCTTCATGAATCATTTAACAAACTTCCCTACTTTAATGATTTAATTATGTTACACTAAAACGAATGACACAGGATCGTCATAGTCATCTGCAACTGACTGCCCAACTTTATTTTGAAGATGGCACTCGATGATAATGATGATGAACTTTATGATGGATATTTCCTATACTTTACCCATTTGCAAACTTCTTAAATATGAGTCCTTTTTTTTCATTGCTTCATATTTGCGTTAGTTTTATATTCCTACAATGAGTCGGGTACCCTCATAAGGACATAGCCAAAGCAGAGACCTGGCCAAATACTGGTAAATTAGATATGGTCCTTAGAATCTTATTGAAAGGAGTTGACTTCTGTATGAGGTTTTACTTTACTTCAAAGAAATCAAACACTTTTAAAAGGGTTATGATTTCTATGTAATAGTTATGATGTGAATAATTAAATACGTTATAGTGAAATAAGCTTTTAATACTATTGTGTACTAATTTGGGGTAATTCTTTTAAATTTGGGGGTATTGACTGTAAAGAGCCCTGGGGAATTTTGAGCACTTAACGTAGGTTGAGTTTCTCTAATTCTTTGTGACCTTTTTAATATAGATCGTGGGAGGATGTAACTGCTCCTTTCAGCAATAATGTACCTCGGGTAGAGCTCAATTTGGGCAGCAAGGTTTTCGCCCCGGGGCATTCGCCCGCACGCGATATTATCCGTATAATGTAACGTAAAACTTTTGCGTAGGGGTGTAAATTGGGGTAGCTATGAATAATGTGTAGAACGTGAATATCGCGTAAAGTAGCAATTTAGGGGTTTTAAATGTTTAATAGTTAGAACGGTGAAAACTTTTATGTCGCTTTAAGATGACATATTTACTGGTGGTAGGTCTCTATTGCCGAACACTGTCTAGTTAGGTACAACCGCAGCACTTATTGCAGCCGACAAACATTACTGTGTTGGGTTTTAATGATTGTTGTATCCTAGTAAAATTACTGGGGTAACGAGACTAACCACCTCATGTCCCTAGGCGCCGAGCGCAATGTGATAGTGTATACCATCTAAACCAACGCTATATTATAAGAACAAGCGTATCACTTACCACTAGGTGTACGTCTTGCTCGTCTCGTCGTCTCGTTGAATCAAGAAAATATACGTCTATAAGCCCAGGTTCGATCCCCAATGAGCCAAAGCTTCCGGTGAAGAAATAACTTTGGTTCCCATATGACTTAGACCTTCCCGTACTTATTGTGAGAGGTTCCAATGGGAATATTAAGAAGGTTATTTTATTTATTATATCATGAATTTAAATTATATATTCAATATCATATAGATTTTTACTTTCTTTGTAATTTAAATTTTAAAGCCTTTATGTTAAGAATTTGTATATTACGATGTTTAATAATCAGTTTTTGAAACCGTATAGTGTTTTACAGCTTTAAGTATAACAAAAAAACTTTATTGTAATATCAATGAATACCATCCTGTATGACTGAAACCAATAGTACAAATAAATCAGATCTTTCATGACATATGTTTTCATGAAAGATTTGTATATGATAAATTATAATATTATTGTTTAACTTCAATGTACCTATCTACGATACATAATTTGTTCAAAATTAACGAACCTATTCATAAATACATATTTGTATATGAAACATGATTTTATTGGAAATATTATTAAGTGCCTTATTATAGGTATATCGTACCATATCATCGATGAAATATTTCGCATTGTTTTCTCACAATGAACCTTCGATCGGCACAGCTTTAAGTAATTCACGTTTATCCGTTTATTGACCTCTATACTTAATGGTCATTAAACCCTCTTGCTTATATCGTTAGTAAATTCACAGAAGCAATTTAAATTGAACTATCCCGCGGGAGGAGTTGTTCTTAATTAAAATGTTTTAACTTAAATTTTATCAAGTAATTACTAGCCTTGTAACGCAGAGGTCTCTGGTTTTGGAGTCATATGTTGTGGAGTTTGTTGGTGGTGGATTTCATTCGAACTTCTCTACCTATCTACCATCTTCATAAATTTACCGCTAAAATCTCATTGCTGTATTAACGTTGGAGCCAGATTATTCCGAACGAGCACACCTCACACTCCACAGTCTCATTGTCACTAAACACAGCGTGAAATTTAGATCAAATTAAGTAAAGGAAGATCATTGTAAAAATATGGATTGAATTAGGTTGATATAGAAAGAAATCTTTTTAGTACTATATATCTTAATTAACGGGATTCATGAGCTCATTTCAATCGACGGAAGTCCACTACTGGACTATCTTGTAATGTATTCCACATTATATTAGTTTCATATTGAATATAGGGTAAATTAGACAGCATATGGCATTCTTATTATATTGTAAAATATTAAATTTTAAGCTGCATGCTAGTGAAATTACTGGGGTAACGAGACTTCATACCTTACGTCTCACGGCGACAAGGACAATGTTGTGCTTTTTTTTACTAGTTAAGGGTCAATGCTTGACTACGATCCCACCTGGTGATGTGGTCTATGATGGTAAAGCGCATTGACCTATAAGTGCTGTGTATACCATCTGAACCCAGGGTCACGTTGTCATGAGCGTATCACTTACCATCAGGTGAATGCCTTGCTCGTTTCCTCGTCTAGTACGATATAATCGAATAATAACTCTCGAATAATACTCAATCATATTATTAAAAATATATGTATTGTTAAGCACTAAGTGTTTTTAATATAAAACGAATATAGATTTACTTGTATGTACGAATAAGAAAAATTTATTTTTCAATACGACGAGATCCAAAAAAAAAGTAATGTAAAGGGGCTCTCACGCTGGGGCGCTTTTATTAGATTTTCCGAGTTGAGTAAATATAATAAAGGCTTTCTGTCGACAGTCCCGCCGGCTTTCACATACGAGCGGTACTATTTCCACATGAAAAAAAATCTGGAAAAAGCATGACATAACTGGTTAAGGGTTTGTGGTATTGTATTTCAGAATCTAGGTAATACAAACCCAAAAAATATTCAATGTTTACTCAGTACAGTAAAACCATTGCGCAGATCGAATAAAGATAATAATTAAATACTGAAAGCACCCATGATGACTATGATATTAAGATTATTATCCTCGTACTCTTGTCATCATGATTACTCTTTTTTATTTACAGCAATTATTTAAGTTTTTAATGAGGAGGTAGTATGTTAAAAATATAGCTTATCTTTTAAGTAGATACAAACAAGTATTTAACAAATTACAGTGTTTAACATAAATATTTATTGCAGTGTTCGTAATTTATATATACATATAGAATATATATAAAAAATTTAAATTTTTATTATATAGCATATAGTAAGTATGTATTATGTATACGTGATTCTTTTAAAGCTATTTTTGTCTTCCTAACTGTTATACATTTGGCTATCTATATAAACTTTCTCTTAAGTTAGCTGGTAGAAAACTCAAAGTGAGTTAAACTTGCCTGTACAATTTTATTTCCGTGTAATCATTATTTGCTGTTACCTTACTTTTATGTACAAAGTGGTAAAATAAAATGAACAGGATTATCTTTTTAGTATCACCGCTTAATTTATTAAGAAAACACTATAATAGTGAATAATCTAGATTTATATTAGTGAATGATTTAAACAGATTTTATTAAAAGAAATATACTGAATGGGCTTTAATTATTTTATGAACGTTGTATCTTTTTATTGCATCGCTGATTGGTATCGATTCGTGCCGCTCGGAACTCTGTCGATGACCTCTATTGCATCGTTTCTAGATACAAAGGCTATTATTTTATAGTCTGCCTTTGTGTATTGTACATCTAGATTTAATTTAAATTCAGCTGATACCTTTTCAAGCGCGATTTTATCGTAATGTAGTTAAAATAATATGTAGATGTCTACCAAAAACTTATATTGAACGCTATAAATATTAGACTAGTCCTTTTATTAAAATAACAACTATTAAATAGATAGAAGATCAGATAACAATTTTCTTTTTAAGTTACGTTTAACTTAAATAAATATACTTTATTGTCATGTTACGAATTCAGATAATATTCGATGTAAGTTGTGAACCTCCAACTCATTTAAAATTTTTTAGTACTATTTACTGTAAGCTATTTTATACTGAACTCCCACGCTTTGGTGCAAACTTTTACAGTTTCAATTTGTCGTAAATCCTGTACATCGTTCATGTATTTTATATCCTTGAAGAGGAGCAGAACCAGGAGTAATAGAGCTCTCTCTCCGCTCGTTTGAAGGGTGAAATGCAATAAAGGATAGCATTATTGTGACCGCGATGCAGCGGTGTTCAACTTCATGAGTCATAAAAACCAGAAAGAGGTTTTATTACGAAGCTAAGGCGGTAGAGGTATAAACTTCATTTCAGGTCTTTTAATATATTAACTTGTTCTAGACAGACTTGTGTATTATTACCTTCAGGTGTTATTTTAATATATCATAGAGGTTTATATATATACTCGTTACATGAGATACACTTTGGTATAAATTGTTCGCTAATTATTTTATTTTGGGGTCTAAAGCACAATCTAGGAATAGCGCTGAGACTAGGTACTAGAGTATAGAATGAAATATGTACAGAATGAATACTAACAGCGAATTAGAATCGTTAAGATTTTCATATAACGTTGAGTAGTGTAATCCTGAATTCCTTCGAGTCATCGATGATTCTAAATATTAAAACAAACTGCTGATAAAATTCATTTGCCGGAGATCATCCAGCTAATTGGCCATCC
Organism: Pachliopta kotzebuea; assembly: GCA_018246255.1. Lineage (NCBI taxonomy): Eukaryota > Metazoa > Arthropoda > Insecta > Lepidoptera > Papilionidae > Pachliopta > Pachliopta kotzebuea. The sequence continues at coordinate 15,445 of DWLS01002287.1, forward strand.
TTACTATCGGATGAATGTCTTAATCGTGTCATGGGTTCGTGGAACATTGACCGATGTACATGGTTATGATTTTTAAATATATCTACGATAAAGTATCATGAATTTCTGGTTCGCTAAAGTATAGTACTTTGCTTAGAAGTCTTCTAGTTTCTTCACCTACAAGCTGTCACTCCGTCGCCGACGGTCGATACGTCGCGACGGTCTGCCGTCGGCACGCGCCCTCTCGACACCTCGCCACCTCACCACCTCACCACCTCACCACCTTGCCACCACACTGACGCACACAACTACAAAATCCATCCTTTTATTACGACTGACAAAGCACCGCCTTCTTCATCAAGCGCATACATTTATAGCTCTCAGCGGGACCTCTAAAGTGCCACTGGCACCATGAGATTCTCGTCTGAAGCTCTCTAAAGTGTTTTGAAGGCTCGCTTTAATAATTTTAAAGGTTTTTTGTGGAAGCTGAAAACCATTCGGTGAGGGCATAAAAATTTATTTATAGTAAGGAAAATGGAAAATTATTATCTTAAAACTTTTCATGTTTTCTTTAGAAACAATATGCGATCTTCACTCTGAAACGGATACTAATTGATGTATTAGTTCAATAATGATATTAAACAACTACTACGTTTATTTACTCATTTATTTATTGTCAATAGTCAATCAACCCCAAATTATTGTGGGTTAAAGCAAGTTCTTCGATATGTATATGCGGCATGATTAAAGTAATTTCCAATAACATTTGTTTCTATTTGTTGCAGTGATAATGAACCCGAAAGCTCCCCCGGGCAACAAGGAGCCGCCAAAAAGCTTCAACTTTGACTTCTCGTACTGGTCACATAATGTAAGTAACTATAACTAACTTTTTTTGTTTGATGAGGTGACGAGACGAACAAAGCGTTCACTTGACGGTAAGTGATACGCTTGTCCATAACAATGTGACGCTGGTTAAAATGGTGTATACAACACCACATTATGCTCGTCCCCTTGAGACATTAGGTAAGTCTTGTTACTCTAGTAATTTCACTAGCTTACAGTAACCTTTAAACCGGAACACAGCAATGCTTGCATATTATTTGGCGGTAGAAATAAGATCCTGCAGTGGTACCTTCATAGACGACCTCCGGCAGCAGAAGAGACACCTATCTGGTAGTAGGTCTCTTCTGTTGCTGTAAAAATAACTAAGAAAAAAAAATAGTTCGTTTATAAAAGAATGTTAATTTTGAGTAATGAAACTAAAATTCCTAGATTTTGTCCAAATTATTCCTACATAAAAAATATTCATAACGGCTCGATGTATTTATAAAAGGGACACATGTATTTGTTATATATTTGTTACATATCGCTTGAAGATTTCCGTTCATAAATATAGGTAGAAGACACCTTGCCTTCTAGTTTAGTTGGTGTCAACAATCAATACTACCCCTCTCCCCACCCTTTCATGTCGTACCGACTCAAATTTCCTGTACCAACAGAGGGATGATTGGAGAGTTAATGGAATTCTGCTTACTGTTAGCTAACGCCTATTATAGTATATATCATGGTTATATAAGTTTATCTGTTGTGGGAAACCTAAAACATAGCATTAGTTAATAATGAAACGTAGTGTGTTCACGAAATAAATTACCACCACAAGAGGTAAATAAATTGATGAGAAAGAAAAAACCTTTATGCTTCCATATAAGATATTAAGTAAATATCTTTCCATTTTATAACCTAAAATGATTTTTGTTTCTTGGAATAATTTTCCGAAGTCTGTCATAAAAGAAAACCTCTTGTTAATTTCATATATAACAATGTATAATTAGTAACAATTCAATTATAATATAATTAGATATATGATGATGAAATTATAAAACCAATATCCACAAGCTATGTATATTCTCGCAAGTATTTTTTTTTTTTTAACAAAAAGAGACAAATTAATATTTTTTTGTTATTTATTTATAACAACACATCAATACAACCACCATAGCAGGATAATGCGATATTAAAGGAAAATAAGTAATAAAATTAAGAAACATAAAAAATTACTAAAAAACAACATATTCTTAAATTTATATTACATTTACATACAATTGGAAAAAAAAATACTATCGCAAAGAAGTTTTTTATTAAAAAATGATATCGGGTCCAAATTACTTTATTGCTAAGGAAACGGATATTGTATTTATTAAATGTATTAATAGTACTTTGAAAATATTGATACCAAAAAATTACTTACTAATTATATGTAATATGTATATAATAAAACTACAAAATTCAAGAAATAACGTTTTGATGAAATAAAGTACTAAATGAACGCTGTACGGTATTATAATGAAGTTACTATTTAGTTAGTAATGAATGGGAGTCAAGTAAGTTCAAAAATAAAGTAAACTAAAGTTGAACGTTTTGCATTTAAACTGAACTAACTTTTTTTTGGGTGTTAGTTTACCTAAGTTCAGGGAACTAAATGTAGTATTTGTAGCTTTATGTTACCGAGTCTGAGAATGACAGTTTTATCGAAATTGTTTTTTTGGATACTTTCCAGTATTTTTGTCCTGTTACAAAATAATTCGCATTTATAACTTTGATTAATGTTTAAACTTATGCTCAGACGTAAGTTTAAACATTTAGTTACTTTAGTTATTTAAGTTTATTCGCTGTACCATATTTTTATTGCGAGCAATAGAGTTTATCTCAGAGACAAAGATGTTATGGCTGGTTGTAAAGGAAGTCAGTGATAAGTGAGATTATTACTTACTAAGACCTTTGCGGATGTCTCCTTTAGTGCTTTAGGAGGAAGCTTTTACAAAACGAATTTTGCAAGCACTACCTCGAGATGGATCAAAGCTTTTAGCATCCTCGATGTATAAACTGAAAGACTATATTGTATTTGCTGTTCATCAGTGACTTGTTAGCTATACTACGGATCCTGCAGCTTCAGCTTACATAGATGGTCTCGTGCGAGGGAGACAGGCAAACTGAATGATGGTAGTGATGATATATATCGGCGCGATACATGATTCGCGACATTTAAAAAGAATCACTTTAGTTAAATAAGTCAAACAATCGATCAA
>DWLS01002288.1:0-18509 GCA_018246255.1 Pachliopta kotzebuea
CATCTGGCGTAGGGTTCTCTCCGCGGGCCCTCCTATCCGAGACATAGGTTGACACCTCGGCGAGAACCTCCGCCACTATATTGTTAGACCTTATTTAATATGTTATATCCATCGAAAGGCTCTTCAAAATCAATCCAGTTGAAGGATAGTAATCTAAACTGAATACTTGATTTCAGCCATCCAACATTCGTTACATCACTAATCAAAACATAAATATTAGCTTATGAGGAAAAACCAGAAATGCGATAAAAATTGGCGTTTTTATCGAAAATGAACAAACCACTTGACCTCAATTTCACATGATGTTAAGTGGCAATGGATGATAAATCATTCTCACCCAGAATGCAGAAAAAATCTGTTGTGATGGCAGATTTACAATATTAGAGTGATAACTCAGACAAATTAAAAAAAGGTAGCAGAGCTACTAAACATAATTTATTAGTGACAGTCATTAAAATGTTTGTTAAATAACGTTGGTAACAGATGTTAGACGATTTAACAATGCATTGCTGTTTACCATCACATTAAACTAAAACTTTGTTGCTAGTTCATTAACTTAACATTTCCGCTTACATTGTACGGGAAGCGTAAGAGTTTTATTACTTGTCTCTATCCGGTTTCTAAGACAACGGTTGATTGTTTAAGATAGTTAGTAATAATTTCACACTTATCAACTATATTATCAGTGTTTTATACTAAAATATGACGTTTACTTATATACTTGTAATTCATACTAAAGAATTTTCGTATTGTCAGGATGGTAGTGTAGCCTTGTTAAACACTTTGTTTTTAGCATATTCAGTAGTTATATGTATTAGATAGAATTCTGGAGGAGCAGGTTACATTATCTACATCTTCAATGACATCTATTTTTATTTGAAATATTTGCTAATAAAAAACCCATTCGTAAAATTATTACTCGAACTTTTTATGTACAGATCAGTCGAATATTAAAAAGAATTTTAAATAACTTCATTTTATATTTTTATAATTTTTTATGGGATACTATCAACCTAAATTAATTTGCGTATCCATATAACCTTAATAAGTAGACGGAGATTGTATTTTATCATCCCCATTTATTAATCTTTTATATTCAAGGTAATCTGGAAAGCGTTCAGTATAATTTTTGCGAGAAGTTGTGATGAAAAATATGTCCGCCGTTTTATTTCCTGAAAAGAGAAAAATCACGTCGATTTCCTTAAGGAAACGCTGATTTTTGTTTTCTCCCGAATTAGAAACATCGCGATCGTGGGTAAAACGGTGCGTAAATTTAACGAAGGCAAGTAAATGGATCGTAACATCATCAGGTTTGTCATTACGGCGGCGGCTGACGTTTTGCGTGACGGACTAAATAAAATACCTGCCGGTAGTCAATTCATTTATCGTTTATTTACGATTTGATAAACGAATTAAACGGACCCAATTTTCTGTTACTTTTTATATATTCGATTAAAATTTTAAAAATCACGGACGATGTCTAAAAATTTTTTGGTTCATAAATTAATTGATCACAGTCTTTAATGAGGAGATATGTTAAATAATTAAAATTAACAAAAGCGGAATATCATTATCAAATGATAGACGCTCTCTGCTGGCCACTGTCCCTCAAAGATCTTATCACCGATTTACCCTGGGCCGTATGCATCCAGCGGTTTCCTTCACTACGCGCTCGTCCCACCTGCTGAGCCTTTCAGCACTATGTTATTCAGCTAACAAACATATTTCTTAAATCTATATTTAATATTCTATAATAGCAATTTTTGAAATTTTAGAAAATTTAAATTATTATCAATCATCAGACCTTCAAATGCAACATTTAAAAATTTTTGTTTTTCACAAAAAAATGTGGTTAACGACGACATTGCGTGTAGGAAAAAAATTTAATATTATTCCGTGTTCTTACACTTTTTCAACCAAGGACTTGTTCAGGAATTCCTTTTACGGATTAGACATCTAAATTATACCATTTACAAAATACACTACAATTTTATTAAATAATAGTTTAACATATAATGGTACTGCAGCAGGATTGAAAGCGACATGAATTTAATTAAAAAACTTAATGGATCAATGAAAAGTTGTTTTTCATTGATCCATTAAGCACCAATTTACTAGAATCAAGGCTTACAGATTTATTTTGAAAGAAATCAACTGAGTCACAACTTTGAACTTTTTCTACCCAACCTCGCCCTTATGTACAAAACCTAAAGAAAGTTTTAGTTGCCTTTTATGGCAACAAGCTAATTCTACTTTAAGTAGCCCTAAGCCACAGGGCTAACATAGGTTACACTCAGGTTATAAATTATTTTTATTACCTTAATAGCCAATGCCGTTTTGTTACGCAAGTCAGTGCATAACTATGTCAATAGATATTTTATTTTGTTTGTAACATTATTAAAAAACGAGAAAACTATAAAAAAGTGGAAATTTTTTATAATTTCAGATACTGATTTTTCAGATTTGATTTGTGGTAATATATTATACTATTTACCATTAAACAACGTTAGGGTAAACTATCGGTTTAGTAAATATATAGCTAGATATATTAAAACTGAATTATTTCAAAGAAATTATTTCAAAAAACTTAAACAATAATTTTTCCTTACAACGATCAGTTATTGAAAAAAATAGTTACTATAAAAAGTTCTGCTATTTTTATTATAAACAAAGAATATATGCGTTTATTACATATAAAGGACCCTTTGATCTAACACGTCAGTCACATTGCTATATAAATAGGAGTAACATAAAAAGAGGCCTTTAATAAGGTTAAATTTTTTTTAAAACAGCAGATATATTTTTCGTATAATCACCGTTTTAACATATTAATGTCTATCGGTGATCAAATACTTCCCTAATTTTGGTGGTTATTCCCATACTCGCCCCGCTTGGCATGCGGATAGTAAAATAGTGTAGCTGGTAAAGTTTTAGTCGCCTTTTTTTAATACAACTAGGATAGGGAGAGGGGAGATATTTTAAACTATGTCCAGCACATATACGTACTAATACGTAAATAAATAAAAATAACTAGTAACAAAAAAACGCTATGTTTCTCTAAGTTGCAACATATTGGATATAGATTATCTTACTATTTGTTGTTAATATATTTTTGATTAGATAGATGAATTAAAATAACAGTGATATTAATTTAATATAGTATTATGTACTACACTTCAAGATCAGTAGTGAACGTCCATCGGTTGACATGTAACAATATTTAAAAAGTATCTGTCATATTTAGTGAGAAAAGTAATGATGTAAGAAAAACCAGTTAAAAGACCTTGTAAAAAGAGATTCCTGATACACAATAAAAAAAAAACTACGATAAAATCTAAATATGATCGCCAATCGATGTAATAGAATATATTATTTTTTATAAAAAGTATAAAACGAAATTATTCTCGGTTTTTGTTTTTAATTATTCTCTCTTTTTATATAAAACTTAATACTAATTTATATACTTACTATTACCTGAGTAAATTTAACCAGAACATTATTCACAACTATTGTCTATAAACAAACTTAAATTTGTTTAAAAAATTGCTGATCATTATAATTAACAGTAAAAAAAATGCTTATATTTATACTCAAAATAAATTAATAGCATTTTGAATTTAAGTTATAGCAATGATCGTTAATAAAAGAATAATAATAACTTTTTTCAAAACTACAATTTAATACTCTAAATACAACAGAAAAATTGTTTTTGAGTTTGCTCAAATGGATTGTTTTTAATAATGTTATTACTTTGACTAAAGTTCTATCATTACTTTCAAATAATTGAAAAAAATTGAATAACAACATTGTAAAGTTTTTAAGCATGACAGTTGTTTACATTATAAATTGTGTTTGCCGTTATACCCTTGGTGAAGGAAAATTTAATTTTTTCGTGAACACATAATGTCACCGTTAAAATTAATAACAATATAACCGGTAGTTCACTACACGAAATTAATTAGCTGTAGTTTTAATTTTACACACACTTAATGCTGGAATTGTTATATCGGAAGTAGATTTAAGTCGATCGCGTAAGCGGGTGTGACGTCACAGACACAACCATCCCCACAGGAGGCGCGCGGGTAACTGTCGGGCTTAGATATGTTCCAGGCTCTGCAGATTTGTCGGGAGCGCCCAAACTGCGCAGCGAGATTATCGTGCAAGGCTGACGACATTATTACTATATCTATTGCTTTATTCATATAGGAAATCATAAGTTATAAATATATTATGATTGAGTACAGGGACTTGTCAAAGACCTTCTAGGTTTTCATCATTTCTGCATTCAAACAGTAGCGACAAAATATTTCCATGTTCCAGTTTGATGGACGATGTAACTAGTGAAATTACTTTAGTAACGAGACTATGTGCTAATGTGCGTAATCATTAATAAAATTATGAGAAAAAATAATTTAAAAATTAATGATAGAGACTACACTTAGTAAGAATTTTAATAAAACTATCTTCTTTAATAGGGTATTTAGAAAATATATTGATTAATGCTTTTAGTTATTGGAGTGCTTTTATTAAATTTTTACTGTGTCAAAATAAATATATTTCATAGGAACACGTTCATCTTCTTTAAAGAACAAGGAAATAATGAAGGCTGTTATTACGTAAGAAGTTTTGTTTTAAAACAAAATCTACTAAAATAGTTGTAAATTTTTTATATTGTATAATAATCCATTAAACTGTTTTTATATTGGATTTAAATGCTTCAGAATGAGAAAAATATGTTAAAATGTGAATAGAAAGCATACGAAAGCAATATCGAGGAATTCATTAAAACAGCTGCTGAAACCTGCCGTTTGACCACATAAAGCTCTCGGTTCAGGAACGTTAAGAACGACAATTTCCTCGCCGGGTTTCAATATTCTTTTATAGGTGTTATCCAATTGCAAAATGGCAACTTTTAATTATATGTTTACTTGTTAATGTCACTTCAATCTATAACTATGTAGAAAAAACTATTTTGTTATTAATGAATTAGTTTGTTGTATATTCAAATTATGTGTTCTTACAATTAGTAGTTGTAGCCCTATCTCATGAGAAGGCGAAACTAAGTACATCCTATGATCAAGTACGTCTTAATTGATATTGCATGTCCTCCAATGTTGTTCATTACATTTTAGTATTCTTTCAGCAAAAGCTTAAGCTCAAAGGAAATTGAACCCACTCATTTCGTACAGTCTGAATTCTGAAGCGTGAACATTTTGTTGTAAATACTGTTTCACAGCATGTTCACCGCTTCAAACGTTTATAAAAAGACATTTTCCTTATTAGCAGTCACAAAAACAAGCAACTAAATTAACATAAATAAAACATGATTAAGATATCACGATCGAAAAGCAAAACAATAGAAATTTCGACAAAGTGCAATTGTTAATTTTTGTATATGAATATTTGTCGATAAACCGGATGCACCTCACATGACTCGTGGAAATTAAATTTCCAGTTCAAGTGGACATTACAAACGGAAATTAATTTCTCATTCGGTCGGATAATAGCTTTTCCTGAAAAATTTATTCAGTACGATTAAACATAGGAACGGCCTGGTATGCATATCAATTATTTACATAAGCTTCAACACTCCCATTCGCGCGTCTCGGTTGTACGATTGATTGTCCATTACGATTATTACGGCATAGTATCTAATCAATTAAAAAAAGGTCTACTTTATAAGAATATTAATATAACTGTCTAAAAATTATTTATATAAAACCAACTTGTTACTGGATAAAAAAAATGTTCAAATTCGTATCATCTCCAATATTAGTAATTTTACTTACTACAATAACTTTCAAATACGATTGTATTCACACTTTATATTCCTTCCATTCTACAAATTGAATTCTTTCAAAAAAAAAAGAAAATGTACGTTTGATCATTCTTTTGTTGTATAAAATTAATTATATCAAAACTCCTGTTTTCTACAAATAATTGTTACAAAAATATTTAAGCTTTATATGTAGAATGAGGGAGTGCTGACAATACTTTATTGTCCATATAAATACAATCACATATCAAAAGAAATCTGATTGTACATCTATAACGATGACTTCTTACTTAATAAATTCCTTATGCTTGTGTAAATAATTGTGATAAATAAAAATCTCTGTTTAATTTAGAAATTCGAACACCTGCATTGTAAAGCAAAGTAATATAAAATTTTCAATCTAAAAATTCACCACTCGCTGTAACAAAGATGTTCAACTTTGAAGGTAAAGTGTGTAGCGGCATGTTGGGAGGCTATTGTTTCCGACATAACAAACAGCTTGAAGACAGTTTCACTTATGCACGTATGATGAAAAGAAGTTCTTCTTTTCTTTAAAAGCGCCAAGGTTTCTTATAAACGTCTCAAAATAAACTTTGGAAAAGTAATACGAAAGTTTGCAATTAAATCGCAAATACTTCCAGTTTTATTCTTCCAATGAAAATTACATTATGCAAGATTGCCGATAAAAATATCACCAAACACGTCCAATGATTGAATGCCTGCTAATTTATATGTATTTGAAGAATTTCAACGTTGCGACAACGGCGATAATTATAGTAGCGAGTTAACAAGGAAAAAATAAAGGGATACTAAATTTAGCTTCAAAATCTGACGCTCCGACTCCTCAATGTTTTTTTTAAGACGACGAAATGGAAAGAAATAATTAAGAAGCGAGACGAAGCGGAGCTTCTTAGGCTGTAATAAAACACTCTCTCTTGAGTGACAAGAATCAGTACGGCGACCATTAATAATATTGTAAATATATTTTTAAAGATGCTTAGCTCAATGACATTTAAATGATAACAATTAAATTACTTGAATGTAAATGAAAATAGGTAATACCCGCGACTGTTGCGGCAAATTTTTGACTTTTACGATTTTTTTTATATAATAATATTGTTTATCGTATACACTTGTACATGTTAATAATAAAATAAATATTGTGAAGGCTTTGAAAATACTTTCGAAACCCTTGAACGAAGCATATGTTTATGGCTTGAACGATGATTATATTAGGTCTACCGCTTTTTTAAAGAAAATCTATTTGAATGTTACACTGAATCTATGAAAAGTTTTTATATTACCATTTGCATCATAAAAAAGTTTTTCTACAAAGTTTGTTGCGGAAATTCCGCCAGCGCTCCTCACTTTTTTCGACTGACGGCCGATTATGACAATAGAAGTGTTAAGCCGACGAAAACTGAATAAAGAACTTCAGTTTGACTTTGCTAAATGAGTTGTCAGATTTGGCTTATATTTGAAATGGTGTTTTATTATGAAACGAGTTTAGGAAAATATTCGTTAAATTTCATATTCTATTAAAGTTCACTGTAAATATGATTAAATAGATAACGCTTATTACAGAAAGCTATAGCTAATATAAAACACCAGAAGTAATCACAAAGAGATTTATTTTTACTAGTGGTAGGTCTCTCGTGCCGGAGACCGTCTAAATAGATACCATCGCAGCTCTTATCGCCAAATGTAGTGAGCAAAGACTATTGTGTTCCGGTTTGAAAGGTGCTGTACGTTAGTGAAATTATTGTGGTAACTGGACTTAATATTTATGTTTTAAGACGACTTGCGCATTGTGGTGTGTGTATCTTAACAAGCGCCACGTTTTTATGAGCAAGCGTATCACTTACCATCAGTTGAAAGCTCTGCCCGACTCGTCTCCTTGACTAAAAAATATTGAGTAAAACTCTCCCCACATCTACCTCGCTGTGGTTCTAATCTAAAAAAGTAACTATTACAATTTGACAATATTCTTCATATCAATTTGTAAACCATATGGTATCTTCTTTGTACAGTATTCGTAAGCGGTCTGTCTAGCCAGCTAAAATACCTATTAGCCATGTGTTTTAATGTTACCAGTTAAGTAATATTACTCAATTTATGTACTTACAGATCCACTTAATCAATAATTAAAATCGCCTATTACATTCACTTCGTTAAATGGCTGCAGTTAACATTAGTTTTACTGCAGTTATTTAACTTAAGTGGCGATACTAAATGCGTTTCATTATTGACATTTTGTAAATTATTATTCGAGAATTATATTTAACAACTAATAAATTGAACATCCGCCTTCTCTATTGTTTCGCCAGAATATTTATATTTGTTAACGTCCAATAGATGTACATGATTAAGAAAATAGCATAATTCATCAAAATTTTCATATTAGGGATGACGGATGAAACATAGCCTTGAAACCTGTTGTTCTCAGAATATATCGGATACTTCACCATATTTTGTTTAAAGGAATGTATGGATCTCCGAGAAGGTTAACTTTAACCTAATTCATCTATGAACCATTATACAAATCACCATTTTTAACATCTTGATAAGATTTTCAATATTAAAACTGCTCCAAAATACTATGATGTGGATGTAAAACTTTCTTCAGTTTTACTAATTTCATCTATTATCAATTTACTACAAATCTGTCTGAAAGATACTTTAATTCTTCAAAAAGTCAAAAACCTAAATACTTTAATCAAAATACTACCATATCGTTTTAATTAAAATTACAGTGCGTTATTGAAGACCAAAGATTACTGAACTATACTATCAGAAGCGATTATAAATTGAATTTTTAAAGCAATTTGGACTTCTTTGCGAGAGGAAGTAATCAAATAACTTTACATTTTCGTAGTTTTCCGCTATCATAGTTTGCATTAAGAAACCTATCAATCTTAGGGCTGGGCGTTTAACTATACGTTAATGAATAGAACATTTCTCCACGCTAATTTTATTACGGCGGCAGCATCGCGGTGGCTTGATATTAAGAAAAAGACAAATCGCTTCCTTTCACGCTTGACGCGACGAATTTCTCTGAAGGAGCAATAAACAAGAGACAATCCCTTAAGTTTTTAAATTATGGAATAAAAATAAATCTGCCTGTCTGTCTGATTTGCTAAATTAACCCAGTTCTTCTATAACATAAAATAAAGAACTATTTGATATATCATCATTTGAATACAACAATTCTGTTTTGGGGCGGATAGCGAAGTTCCCTTTCAAAGATTATAATTTTTTTGGACATCTGTGCAATTACATGAAATTTTAATAAACAATTTTCTTACTGCTTCAGTATAGAAGATGCTAACCCTTTACCCTCGAAAACTGTGTTTCGGCTATCAACATATGTGTGTTGGTGTTCACTTTACTTTAACTTTAAACCTATTGTTTCTTAATATGAAATTAAGTCTTGTTTTGGAATACGATATACACTTTTGTGTTCCTTAATTAGTTTCTTACGTGCACAAGTAGTCGTATTTAGTTAAAACGTGTAAAGAGAAAATAAAAAACTCACCCAACATCGCGTGATTGGACATAGTACGTAGATCGAAAGAAAGAGCTCTTAATGAAATTAAAGAAACTTTACACGTTACTACACCGATAACTGTCGTCGGCTAGTTAACTTACGACTCAACGAGAGACCTGTACATCGAAATATAGAATATCGTTGAACTTCGTATATTCCACTAGCTACGTCATATACTTAACGAGGACTTAGAAGTACGCCTCCCAAAATTTCAGGTACATGTAATTTTTTTTAAAAATTATTATTTATCGTTTTACAATTGTAAAAACTTGTACAAACTAGGGGAATAGAGAAAAATGTGAAGAAGCAACGGCAAAGTATCTACTGCCCTGAGGGTAAGCCTGTAAAATTTAACCCTGTAGTCTCGACATACCGAGAATGGCAGAAGACAACTACAAGGGTTTTTCGGATTCGCATGCTTTGTGGGGAGACCCTTACTGCCCTTTAAGTGAACAAAACGACAAGTACTAAGGGGTCTTATATTTATCGTACCACACTGACGGTGCTGGTGACGGTAACAGCTCTCTATGGGATCTGTTTAGGACTAGTGCAGGAAGGGCACTATTGAATTGCATAGGAGATACATGGGCCTTCTGTAATGCACTGAGAAGGATCACCGAGGTAGTTTTAGCTGGTCTTATATAACTGTGGCTTTCCCCCAGAACCACGGTATCTTTTGAAGACCCACGACAATAAAAATGCTTGTAAACTTACTAAAAAGGTAAAATTCCGAACTAGGTTAAAGAACAAGTCAACGATGAAATTATACTTAACTCGTATAACATTAATTTAAAAGTACCATAGTGAAGTTAACTAAAGGAAGTTTTGGAAAAAATATGAATAAATAAATGTACTTGTTTTATCTTTCAATTTAGAAAAATCGTATCCCTCCATACAAACGAAGGAATTTCTGTAAGCAATAAAAAGAGCAAAGGTAATATGAAGGTTTTGAAATGTGAACTCATTTGTCCAGCATATTAGATACGTATTGAATTTGAGTAACATATTCATGAAATCATCGCGGGCCTGATATTGAATCCGCTTTCGTATTGTTGACTATATGGATTGAATAAAATATTCAATAGTTGCTCCCAAATATTTGGCACTACTACTGAAATTTGTATTATCCGCCGAGTCTGATATTGCTATTTATATTTTAAATGTATCATGTAAAATGTTAGTAGTAATACGGCATAAACATTTATCTAAATACTTAATAGCGGAAAAAATATAAAGAGTAATCCTAGTAACAATTTAATCACTAGTTTTTATATGGTCGTCTTCTTCGGTGCCACCTACGTTTCGTCTACAATGGTCACTATCAACAAGCTTTCACGAAACTTAAGATTTGTACATTAAGCTAACTAGTTAATAAATTTTTAATTCACCAATAGTTTTCCAGAGTGAAACAATATTGTTGAAACGTTATTTAATGTAGAAAACTATCGATGGTACGTACATTAAAAGATCAAAAAAAAATTACCTTAATTTAATTGTAATAATTTATCGAAACGATGAAATTGATTAACGCATAAAAGGCCTATCCACTTAACTTGATTAAAAGTAAAATTGCTGTATAATTTCATTCCACTCTGATAATATTCCGGTCGCGGTGTGAGACTTATGGCCGGAGCCGCACCTCGCAAAATTCCCTAATATTGCTAAAAGAGCAAGTATCATTATTTTCCCTTTGTTTTATGCCCATCTGAATTATTTCCAGACATGCAATCCTGCTGAATTATAAGACACTCGCCGACGTTTCAAACTTGTGGGCGTTTTACTTAATTTGAAACAAAAATTGTTTCATTTCCCATTTCAATACTTAGAATAACCTTAATTGTGTCTCTAATTCGCATGTGATGGATGATACCCTTTGATGGTGATATGTTTTAACTTTAACTAAAGAGTGTTGTATAATAATTTGCAACACCAATTCTTTTATAGACATAAAGACCAAATCCGGGAAAGTAAAAAAATTAATTGTTACTACTCCGTTTACATTTTCAGCTGCACTTTTTTAAAAAGATCTTATCAATTATTATTATTATAACTTTTGAAAGATTGCTGCAGAACTCTTTCGCTATTTCTTCTTTTACAGTAGAATATTTGGGAGCAATGGGAGACTAATCATCGTTCAAAAAGTATTTCTTTGAAATATATCTTCAATAAACCAATTTGACTTTTACTTTGTCTGCAGCATCTTTCAATGGATCATAAAAATACTAATCAAAGCTAAAAACATGCATATATACAGACGGTCCAGCACACAACTAAGGGATTTTTATCATCTAAAATCGTAATATTGACACATTAGCTACTTAAAAAAAAACTTATAAAGAGCTAGTGCTCTCTATTGGATTGCACTTTAACGAATAACCAACTTCCAGCAGTCGAATAGACCTCATTTCGTATGTCAGCTGCTAAGTTGTTAAAGGGAATCATTTATCGAACCCACCTGCAGAGCTCTTATTTAGTGCTATCATTTGTACCAGTCAACTCAACGCACAACCTACTGAATAAATGAATATAATCATCATTCATTTATAACGAGTGCATATTTAACGTATTCATTTAAAATAGCTTTGAATAAAACTATATTTTACGCCTTTATTTAATTATTTATTACCCCTTTCTTTAGATTGCTCCGTGATAACTTTGACGTCGGAACTTCCATCACCTCCAGTTTTCCCGAGACTATGGCTACTGTAAACTATTGGAAACGTGGGATATTAAATAGTTAAACGAACTGTTATACAGGAGTATTGAAATGCTGTTTTAAAAAGGAGATTTATTTAATTACACTTAAAAATAGAACATAGAATTGATTGAGACAATTTAAATGATTAAAACGGACGGCAATATTGTAACATTTAGTTTTTTCAAATGTATAATTTTAGCATAAATATAAGTAATCGTAAATAAATAGTCTGGCGGTATTTAGCGCACAACGATCGCATTAAATTTTCGTTTCTATTCCCTGTATATATTAAACCCTAATAATATCTTTCTTCGTTGTAAATAATCAAAATCAGCAATTTTTTTTTTTAATTTTGATTTTATTTACAACTGTGAGCAGGATTTGAAGGCATCTTAAGCAAATTTGTCTTACATAAGTCTAATATTCAAACCTTGACGGTTTTTAAATCATCAACTTGTTAATTTTTCGACAATTTTATTAAAATCTAATTTCGCTGTTATTTTTTAAACTTCAATTAATAAACAATATCCCATTACTCATTAAACAATGTTGTTTATTATAAAACCTGAATAATGTATAAAAATACAAATCGGAACACTATTTTCAAGGAAAGCCGTGAAACAATAAACTTTGGGTTCGAAATTCTTGATCAATTCACTTTTACGCATTGATGTATATTTTACAATATAAATTTTCTCAGACACTAAAATGACGAGGCGAACAAAATTTTTTGAGGTATTGATAAATAATACTTAGAATGTTTACATAACACATTTCAGTTAGTTTTTGAGTTATAAAATATTATACCTCGTTGTTGTAATAATAAACATTTATAACAGAATCATTACTCGCGTCGGATTTCAACAAAATATGAAATATTTCTTGAATGATTCTTGACTGTCTTATATTCGTATTAAAAAGATTGTATCCCAGACTTGTCACTTCGCTAACTATTCGCAATATCCGATACCTAATAAGCAGTGAAGTTTAATAGGACTTCGCGTCTTTTACCTGGTATTTGAAGGAGGGACAAGCGGGACTACCGGAGGCAAATTCGCGGAGAACTTTTAATGCCTCTCGACTCCAAAAAAGATTTAAACTAACTTGGGGTTACGAACAAATTTCAGACTTCACCGTTCCTTAACTTACTAAATTAATGGTTTGAAATATCGAAGTAAGAAACATATGTTACTTTTTCATATAGCAAGTTTGACAAGTGAAGAAATGTATTAATATTTTTTAATAAGTTTTACACGGAATAATATAAGGATCATACTAATCTAATACTTTTAACCATTTGACGTGCATGGCCGAACGCACCATTTAAACGTTACTAAGCAGCTTTTCCCTAATTGACAATGGTGATGAACCTTGAATATACCTAAATAATTTCTACGTAACATATTATAGATTACTGCGGTTGCAGCAAGGGTGCGCTACAATTCAAACAATTCTGAAAAAATGTGAGTGTCAAGTGGCTAAAAATTCCATTCTTAGATGTCTATTTTACATAAATAGTCTAGTATGTGTATAGTCTACCTTTAATACATTGTTAAAACACGTCCATGGTGGTACCGAAACGGTATCTTAACAACGATATCACAATATAAACTTCACAAGTGATTCCGTTTTCAAAAATATCTAAGAAATGTAACCAGAAGGCTAAAAGAAAAAAAACTATGTAACATTCGTAGATTTATTACTGTTTAAATATTTATCACTATTTGGTTTCAGTTCCTCTTTCTCATCTGTTATTTATAAAGGAAAATTTATCTTAGAAATTCAATCGGTGTTATTGATGCTGAAAGGTTAGGCATGAAAAATTTCTATCTACAATAATCTAAGATGTAAGTAATAAACAAAAAAACTTGATAAATTTATAAAATCTTAAATGATGTAAAGCATGAGTAAAATTTATAATTTTTTCTACAAAAGAGATGTTATTGATGATGCTATAATCTCGATTAGACTTTAGATTTAGACTTAGTCAAAGACGGTATTATGCTGAATAACAGCAGAATTGAATGTCATAGTTATTCTAATTTAGATTATAAATTCCGTCATGAAGTAAGAAAAGCATGTTTTGCTGCTTTTCTTGGATATCATTCTTTGAGTCTTATTTATCTTATTGTTTACATCATTTAATATTAATGCTATCTTATTATTTACCATCACAAAACTGTTGGACATAAGTGTATACCAGTATAATTATATTTATTTATTCTAATTTCTGTTGTTTTCAACAGTACATATCTTTAGGCAATATTTCATAAACTTGTTTCGAATTTTCCTTTTATTAATTCGTGTTAAGACCTGTATCTATTAAATCATATATTTATTATAGAAAAGTTTTATTAAACATAGAAAAGTTGATGCCACTTCCATGAAGTCTTGTTGTATCATTCTCTCATAAAATACTCTTGAATTCGATGACTGCCTGCGAATATGTAGAATCAAAACTACAATAGACAATTGCAATGTTCGCTCATTTGTCCAGCTTATCAGACTAGTATTGAAATCTAGTAATATATTCATGAAAACTATGTAACTTCGTATCGCTCGCGAGAGCAATATTGACTAGCAATTGCGAGGATTCGGAAATGAAAGCGATATTTGATGTAAGAATTTTTCATAAAAATTCTTAGCTAAATTATTATATATGAAGATATGTTTCAAGGATGTTTTTATTGATAAAATAACCTTTTTGTTATATTAAGAAGCGATGAGGAGAACACACGAATTCATATTTACCTGATAGTAGTGAAATGGAGTGTTA
This sequence comes from Pachliopta kotzebuea, assembly GCA_018246255.1. Classification (NCBI taxonomy): domain Eukaryota; kingdom Metazoa; phylum Arthropoda; class Insecta; order Lepidoptera; family Papilionidae; genus Pachliopta; species Pachliopta kotzebuea. Next base: position 14,798 of record DWLS01002288.1, read on the forward strand.
TAATAATGAAGTGCTATTTGTACACAACTCTAGTTGTTTCTATGTGCCTCTGTATATATCTTTGTATCTATATGTGTCTGTGTATATTTGTATGTGTCTGAGAATCCACTAGTGTCTTTGTTTGTCAGCCACTGTCTATGTGAGTACATATGTTTAAAAGGCAAGCTCATAAAATCTTAATTCATCGCGATCTATGATATTTTTTTATCGCTACAAAATATTTTTTACTTATTACGTTTTTTTTAAAGAACTTTGCAGAAATATTTATATCAAAACACTGACCGGCGAAAAATAAAAGAAACACGCTTAATCATACGCGGCTGTTAATTTCTTAGCCGTCAATACCAAACTGCGTGAGAAATAAAACATGAGACTGTATAACTTAGTCTTGTTTTATATATAATACAGTGAAAACATATATTTATAATAATTTTACAAAAATTATTATTATTTGTTAGACTTAAAGTTACCTTCTATAAAAACCGTAGATATAAATCATGAGATCTAGAACCTGCATTAACTTCATTTATAATAGGTAAACACATAAATTATCAACATTTCAACCTTGGGAAGTCCTCTACTGGACTTTCAATGTTTTCCATAAAATACGGTGTTATCAAATCTATGAAGAGAAATATGGAAGTATAAGTACATCTATTTCAGTCTTAGAAATAATAAGTACCTGTGATCATTACTTAATGAATAATAGTAGGGGGTTATAATATATAGATTTTAGTTTTTAAGATTTTTACTAATATAATATGAATATTCGTTATCCGAAATAAAGAGTTTTTACTTTTATTTTTATTTTTTTTTATAATCCCGATTCTCCTCGCAAGGTCCAGATAAATTTGGTGGTAAGAGCCTAGGTCTGGTTATAGCACAACATGATTCGCGGGATTGACTTGCTACATATAAACATACGTAACCTAATAGGTTGTAGAATTAAGCTGCTCAATATGGATCCATAATTTGTTGTTGATGCTCAATATAATGTATACATTCAACACACGCGATTTTCCTTCATGTTGCATCCTTACAAATCCACATTGTCTATTTGTGTTCTTCTATAAAAGTACTCCCAATTTGATAATTTCTTAGAAAATCTCTGTTCAAAAACCAAATCTTTATTAATTTATTGCAACGTACTCGCATTCGAACTTTATTCATTTCGGCAACAAATTCTATTATAGAAAAGGCAAGCAATCAAGGCACGACACACTGAAGGAGGCTTGAGCAAGATTAATTAAGTAACCGGCATCAATCATTGCCCCGGAGTTTCACAAGGTGACAAATGTTCAACTTAAACATGTTAGATATATATATGTCACCAGGAAAGAGATAACTGTGATTTTACGCTAGTCATGCACAAACTATGTATCTGCTGTGCATTCAGATATTTGTTAAATTACCCTTGGGTTTTTACAAGAATGTGTTCTTCAAAAAACAAATATCTATCAGAATCTAAGTTCCTCGATGCAGTACAAAAAGTGCTCACGACTGACAAAAACAGTTACAATAACTAATTTGTCATGAGAATATAAAAATATTAGCAAATAATGATATTAAGCAAACGAAAAGGCTTGGACATGTGTGACTATTAAAAGAGATTGTATAAATTTGTTTGATTTTCTTAGTATTTGCTTACTACTGATTATATAGTTTCTGTTCCCACTACGATATTGCGGTTAATTTCGTATTCTGGCTACCTCTCACTCCAGTTGTTTGTGCTCTATATAATACGTGTGCGAATTTCAAATGTATAATTTTCATTATTTTCCCTGTATTAATTTCAATAAAAAGATCACGGGGATTTATAGGGGATATCTTCATAGCACAAAATTTTATCAATATTTATAAATGTTACAACTTGATTAAGTTGTTTTAAAGTACAGCTTATCATTACGGTAAAGGTAAATGCGGACAGGTGTCTAAAGCATACCGCCTCAAGCGATATTAACAATGAACCTGTGATGAGTTGGATACCACTAAGTTTCCAAAATAATTCATTTAAGAACGATGTTTTCTTCATTTAATATCGATTCCACACTGTGTTTTACTTACGTTACATTATTATTTACTTTCTCAGAAATATTGCACTTTATTTCAAATATCTATAAACTGCTTCACATGAATAAGAACGTTTTTTTCTTTACAATGTCTTGTAATATAATGTTTTAGGTTTCTCTTAATGATATTTACATTAAAATAATTAAGAACGATTGAGATCTTTATGGTTTTACCTCGTTTCTTAACCAAAGTACTATATCATTTTCACATGACACTACAAAGCAGTGATCATAAATCTCTGATAGACACAGTTGTTACAGCGCAATCATATACATGGTAAAACTACTACCTTTCTATAGTCAGAGACTATCTTGGTAGATATTATCGCAACATGTAGGTAATAGTTAAATTACTAGCTTTATAAGACTTCTTTTGTTTCAATGTCTTGAGCACAATGTAAATATCATCTTAACTAACACCACGTTGTCATAGGCAGGCGTATGAACATATGATAGAAAACAAAAACAATAAATATTATTTAAATAATATTTATCTAGAAACAATAGTTATGATTTTTGTTTCCTTATTTTTGTTATAATAAAGGTTATACGATACCAACCAATATAAGTCCCCACGACAATTTTATCGTATATTGAATACAGCCCGAGGCTTATGTGATCGCGCAATGGCTCCCAAATTGATCAGTTTATTTAGGCTTTGTAATATATATTGCCAATAATTGGAGAGAAATTAATAATAATATTTACGTAGTTAATATCAGATTTTAGTAAATTATTATGAACGAGTTTATTATGAACGAAACTATAAGAATTTTCCTTATAAACCTCCGAAAAAAAAATTACAAAGTTTTTATTTGAAATTACTCAAGAATTTTGAGAACTCGAAATTTTCTCTTCCTTTAAAAATAGGATAATTTCAAAAAATTATAAATTTGATAAATAATTCTAGCAGAAGGAAAAGAAAGTTTTACTTGTAACTTGTTAAATACGGGATCGTCAAAAATGATGTTGAAAACAGTTTATTATTAGACACCTCGTTATTTACTCGAAAAAGAAATTCGTCGAAAAAATAAACAAAGAGACTTCATGTATGAAATTAATTATTTCTTTTCATACAATTTTTTTTTCAGTTTTCATTTACAGTGACTTTTATATTATTAAATAGAACTTCAGCTAAATATTTTACATTTACAATTGAGTTTAAAGTTCTTTCATACTGTAACGAATTATAATAATTCAAAATGATAAATTAATTATTTTATAGTAATGTAATATAACGGAAGACATTATAACAGCTTACATAATTATTTATTTCGATTAATAGGGGTTATAATCAAGTTTTAATGGAAAATAAATAATAATAAGCGCGCGGCAAGGCATAATCGCACTCTCACGAATATGGGGCGGATGGGTTATTGGAACACAAACTAACAACATGTTGAGTATAAAAGTATGGTTCTTGCTAATTGATATAAATACTGATTGGGGAGTCAAAACACGACAAGACAAAACACGACCAGACAAAACACGACAAAACACGACAAGACAAAACACGACAAAACATGACAAGACAAAACTTGACAAAACACGTCAAAACACGATGTGACGAATTATTATAATTCATAATGATAAATTAATTATTTTATAGTAATGTCATATAACGGAAGACATTACAACAGCTT
>DWLS01002289.1:0-18506 GCA_018246255.1 Pachliopta kotzebuea
AAGCTAGTGAAATTACTGGGGTAACGAGACTAAACTCCTTACGTCTTTAAGCGACGAGTGCAATGTGGCGCTGTGTAAACCATCTTAACCAGCGCGACAAGCGTATCACTTACTATCAAGTGAACCCAAAATTAGTGGTCTTAAAACTAGCAGCTATTTCTTGAATGCACCACTAGAACTTATGTGATCCATTAAGCTTTTACCGCCACTAAAACGTCTGAGTTTCTAGCAGTACGAAAAGGCTTTTGGTGACGTCAAAGCGTTACGTCAAATTGTCAATTACGAGTAATTCGAAACCTTCGTACACAGACTAGTATGCCGACTTTGATTCTTATTTTATACCGCCAGTTTCAACTTAATGTGAGTAGCGACGTGTTTGTATTGATAGCGACAAGTAAATAAGAATATTTTTTTTAGGCATGAAACTAAACTTGTTTTGTTTGTTTATTATTACTTTACTTATTAGGTTAATGTCAAGGGTTACCTAATAAAACACAAAAATTACGAATTCTCGTCTCACTGAAACTACTATAAAGTAGTCGCGTTATATAAGAAGTCTCTCAATTGACTTGACAAAGGAATAAGAAATAATGTTCGACATGTTTCCATTCAATTTGGTTCTTTTTGGGTGATATTGAAATGTCCTACCGGAGAATAAAAATCTTCCGACATATTTATAACACTTAGTAAATACAAAATTTTAATTATATTACTTTTTAACAGACCCAAAGGGAGAAGTGTGATAATTTTAGCATTCCTATCTATATATTTGTGAGTGTGTGTATGAGTATAACTAATCTTTAATATTGTCCATAAATTATTAAATACACTTTGAGTTATTATAATCTTTTTGGCTTCGGTTGAACATATTTCATATTTTTTATTCAAATTTAACATACCTATTAGCTTTGAATACAAAGAATGTAATGTAACCAAATAATTAAAACTATATATATTATTTCTTCATTACGTAGCTACTATTATCTCGACTTTTAACATATTGTTACAAATAAATTTTTCAGTGTTTCCTTTAATTAATTGTTCAAAGAGTACAAATAATACAAACACGGTAAAGATTATATTTTAAATGTAAAGTAGCACAACCTCGTATTAAATTGAGTTCAAGTAGCTTATTATAAAGAAGATGAACAACCAACTTAAAAATATGAAAACAATTTAAACTCGAAATATATTTTAAGTTTCTCAGAATTGAATATTTTATTATTCAGCGGAAAATGTAGTTTCTTAGCGGTGCAGAAACTGATAGAAGCTCTTCGAAAGCGAGTGTATGGACGAAGATATATGAAATTATACGCTGAATGATGCGAATATCCGGAGCATTGTTAGCCTCCGTTTCACGCCTTACACACACAATATTTCTGCAAACGCCCAGGGATCCGTATTTGCATATTTTAACTCACATTGAATATCATATTAATGAACTCAAACAATTTGCATCTTGCGGTATATTAATTAAAATGTTGACGATTGTTACGAGGAAGGTAGATCAGTTCGAATTATATTTATTAATAAAGCAATTTAAATGACAGTTATAACTAAAAAAAAATCCCCTTGGTTTGATGTCGAGGATAGAGCGAAGATGAGGATAAAAAATAAAGAAAGGTGGTTAACCGCCATATGCAACAGGGACTAGGAAGAGAGAGAATATATTTGTGAACTTATCATAAACTTTTATGTGTACCAATACAACACTATAAGTTAAAAGCACAATTTGTTCCCTATTGAGTTAAGGTTTTCTGTAAGAAAACCAATATGATCTAAGAACAATTGTTTTCATTAACACGTGTCATCTACTAAACAGCAATTGGCCAGTCTACTGCATAAATGATCTACAATCAATCCTTCTTAAAGGAGAGCCCTGTACATTAAGAAGACTGTTCATTATTTATCATCAATATTTCAGCATATTGAAGTATATTGTAGTGTGCATATAAAGATTCCCTTTGATCACGACGTGAAATGATCGTGCTTGCATACACAAGAATTTCACTTAAGTTTCTTCCCGCCCCACTGTCCCTTTGCTATAAACCGTGACCCTTGTCAACACACCACCTTTTATTATCGTGAGGGTGGTAAAAAAATTCGCTGATAAAATATAACTAAATCAGTGCCAAAGGCGATGTTTTCAAGCCAGGCAAATTGACGACCGATTAAATTGTCTCGTATTTGTCCCGAAGTAAATCACATCTGTCGTGTTCGAGACGTTCGCTTAACTTACTGTATCTCTCTTAACGTTTCAGATTTGTATGAACATGTTATTGTTAAAATGTACATATAATATAACAAGTGTATTTCATTGTTGAATTACTGGGGTGACGAGATTCGACAATCATGTTTGTAGGTGGTGGCGTCTATAGGCTACAGTAACTGTTTGTCATCGAGCAGGTGTGCTTATTTGCCAACGTAGTGGTAAAAAAAACTGAGCAAGCGTTTCACTTACCATCAGATGAAAGTTCTGCCCGTGCATAATAAACTATGCGTATCGATATAAAACCTTTTATGTTTAATACTCGTGGTAGGTCTTCGTTATTAGAGACCATCTATGTAGGTACTACCGGAGATCCTATCCGTGTCTCTAAATAGGAATTTGCAAATATTACTGTGTTCTGTTTTGATTAGGGTGCTGAATGCTAGTAAAATTACTGGGGTAACAAGGCTTAACACTTAACATCCACAGACGACCTGCGCAATGTGGTGCTATATACCATCTCAACCATCGCCACGTTGTTATGGGCAGGCGTATCACTTACTATCAAGTAAACGCCTTGTTGTGTCTCGTCACAACTTTTGGTCACCGTTGGGTGCAATTGGAGCTGAAGGTAGCACTTACCTATACGGTCTCCAGTAACTGAGATATACCAACAGTAAACCGTGCCAAAGAATATTACATTCTATTTGGTATAAAATAGAAGTAATAATAACGAGTCGTTTACATACTCTACAAATACAATAATATAGAATAATAGATAAAATCAAAAAGGAGAAACATTAGTATGATTTGGGTAAAGTAGAAGAGATTCTTTTCTTCGAAATCTCTACAAGGATTGATTTATAATTTTTGGCAAAACATTTTTTGGCATTCCAAATGTTTTTGAATAGAAAAAAATCTCTTTTATATAATATATTCGATTCACAGTTAACCTAAAATTGGCATTATGAAAACTCTGCAATAACTCTACTTAAGAATAAACTTGGAAACAAACTTGTGAAGTATGAATAATGAAATGTATAAGTTTGATATTTGACCTTTAAGAAACGTAACGAAATAAAAATTATTAACGAGAAAAAAAACGTAAGAAAGTATCTTTAGATTTAGAACACAAGAGAGTTAAGAAAAGATTTTTAATTTTTATTTTATTCATTGAGCTAACAAGACGAGCAACGCTTTCAGTTGATACACTTGCTTATAACAACGTGGCGATGGTTAAGATGGTATACACAGCACCACATTGCGCTCATCGCCTTGAAACATTAGGTATTTAGTCTCATTACCTCAGTAATTTCATCAGAATACAGCACTCTTCTAACCGGAACACAGAAATGTTTGCACATTAATGTTTAGCTCTAGAAATAGGAGCTTGCGGTGGTACTTACCAAAAACGGTCTACGACAAGAGAGATCATTAGATTATAAAAAAATACTGTTGAAATTTTGAAAAAATCTGGTTAAAAATACCATTGCCTGTAAATTACCAATAAGATCCAATAAAACTTCCAAAGTTAAGGTTTTGTTGTCCATGTAAAAAAAAAATATTATCTTGCCTAAAAATATTTAGGCTTCATTAATATCTTGTTCATGAATAAAAAGATCTTTCAAAGACATTCCGAGCATCCTTTTGTAGTAAAAAGAAATCTAGACCAACTACACCCAGACTAGAAATTTTTTACATACCCAATGAAAATAGAAATTCAATGCCGTATGTAAATGTAATGTATTTATCAATTATTTATAAGTCACCTTTATGTAAATGGATCTCTTAATGTTCCCACTGTTGGGATTTGCAGCTTTCGTTCGTAAGGAGCGACTCAAGGTCATTTATTCACAACATTGACCAAGGCCAGGTTGGATAACTCATATAAATATTGTTTACTCTTTTCAGTACATTTACTATTATTTTTAACAAAGATATGTTTTTGTATATTATTTTATCTATTTATTACCTACAAAAAAAAATTGTTCGCATGAGCCAATCAAAAACTTTTTCTTCGCAAAAAGAGTTAATAAGCATTTACTAGATTAGTGTTAAGAGTGGAAGGGTATAAGAGGTCCCACACAAAAACTCACGGGACTTAAGCCAGGCTTTGGCTCTCCACCAACCTAGATTTGGCCAGCGTGGTAGGAGACGGCCCAAAACCCTCCAATATTGGTAAAAGCTTATGTCCAGCAGTAGTTGTCTATCAGCTCATTAAATACGTTTAATTTGCTTCACTACTACTAACCACATGACCACTTAATACCAGACGGGATCGTGATCATGCATTAACCTTTAGGAATTAAGAAAAAACATCTTCGAGAAAAGAGAGTACCATTTTCTCTTTCAATGTCGGTAACACAGTAACAACTCTACAAGTATTGCAATTATCCACAGGCACCAGTGTCCAATATTTTTTTTATTTAACGATATCATGAGACGAGTAAGGCTTTTACCTGATGGTAAGTGATACGCTTGTCTATAACAAGGTGACGTTGATTAAGATAGTAAACACAGCACAACAATGCGCTCGACGTTTTAAGACATAAGTTGTTAAGTCTCGTTACCCTAGTAATTACACTAGCGTACAGCACCCTTCAAACCCAAACACAGTAATGTTTGCACAGTATTATTAGGCATTAGAAACAGGAGATGAACACAGTAATGTTTGCACAGTATTATTAGGCATTAGAAACAGGAGATGTAGTGGTACCTACATAGACGGTCTCTTGCAATAGAGACCTACCACCATTAAACGTTTGCTCAATTTTCCTATAAAAAAATCTTCGACAGGTTTTTTAGGTTTTTCATCTTCTTTTTTCCTATAATTTTGACCATTCAAGCCTGCAAATGCAAATGTTGCATCTCGTTATGATTCCTATATAAAATTTATAGTATGAAGGGAAATGTTAAGAAGAATTTTTCGCATTATTCTACCGCTATAATTCGAATAATCCCAGCTAGTCTAGTCTTGTTCATCAATTTTTAATCATCACACTCAACTATTCCATGAAACAAATTATTGCCAATGATTTCCGGATAGATACAATTTAGGTTAAAAGTGCGTACTATTTTCTTAAAGGCGACGGTCATCATTTACTACGACGTGATCCGCCTGCTCGTTCGCTTAACTTATATACGGATATGCAGGGAATGTTTGCTAAATAAATTAAAGATAAATAAAAAAGGTTGAGGATTTTTCCCTTTTAAACGCTCTTCGGTCGGGCCCCTAACAAATGGCGTTGAAATAAACAGTCTGCTCCCGACGTTGCTCTATTCTATCACAAGTACTTTCCTCCAAGCAAACGGCGAACCGGATCGAAAAGCAATTCTGCCTTGATTGTTTGCGAGCTTATTGAACTCAATGTCAATTATAATTCAGATGTAAGATTGTTTTTGTTTTTTTTTTTTCTAAAATAACGTGTTTACATTCAATTTCGGCAGATGTAAAACAAACTAGTGCAAAATTTTCTGTTTCTCTTATATTAAGAACTGTAGGCGTAAGAGATCAAAGTTTTGTTGTAATATTGTTAAGAAAATTTGTTTTTTGATATATCATATCATATTTTTCCGACTGACGTAAAGGAGGTTAATTTCGAGTAGTATTTTTTGCTTAACAACCATGTATGAAATTTATATAATATTTAAATTTATGAACAATGTTTTTAGGAATCGATAATTAGGAAACTTTAAGAACAGATTTAAGATCTACTTTTTAAAACTACTCTCCTGTAATATCCGTTAACTGTTATAGTTAAGTAAAGCTCAGTCCGAAACCGATATTAAACGAAAGACGTATTTAATACTGCAGACTTTAATTTTGCAGACTGAACCCTTAACTATTTGAATACAGACGCTTTATATTGACACCGCTTTGTCATTTCATTACCTTTTAGTTGACTTAACTTGGCATAAGTTTAATCTCACGAAAACCGCGAAACTGGAGAGAGAATAAATTAAGCTCTTAATAAATACCTTATTAATTAAACATTTGTTAAAAACAATTAAAAATACTGTATTGAGCGGTTTTCTTATTTCTCGAAGCAAGCAATATTTAACCTGACTATGACGGATGATAAAGACTACATCGTAGTGTGCTGAATTTGAGCCTCTTTGCATTTCATTTATTTATTTATATACTTTGTTTAATGGTCAACTTAATCCGTTAGAAATTTTCTTCCTATCCAACTTGAATGAAGCAGAAATGTCATGAAGTAGCTGCATTAGTAGGTTACGAGGTTAAAATAAAAGCAGAATGATAATGAAATATACAGAACAACATATTAAATGAAATAAATTTTAACAAATATTATAACTATATACAAATACATTTACGCATACATATAATAAATAAAAAAGAAAATACATATATATGAATTCGTTTTCAAGTCTGTCTAGATTAGGTTTAAACTAAATGAATATTAAGTATGTGTAGGTATATACATTTTACATTGCTTTATTGTGAAGAAGTTTCCGTACTTATAAGTTTGAGGTGCACCAATTAGTAACTGTTTTGATTTCGAGAGGCAGCACATTCTCGAAAAGAATACATTGAATACAGAAGACAGAGTGGAGAATATTAAAGGTGTAAGCAGAGCATAAAAGACACAAGTTGTACTTATTAATATATATAATATGAGTGGACTTCTTTATCCCAGTTAATTTTCATTGTACATGAAACTTTTCTTCTTCTTCTAAGTAATACTTCCTCATGACTGAGGGTAATGTTCATCATATATAGTGAAACATTCGACGACTTTTTTGGTAGTTATGTTCACATACTAGTCAGACCACGGATGGTCATCACGCAGATATGTAGATTTCCTCACGATGTTTTCCTTCACCGTTAGAGCTGATTTTTTTTTGGTTGGTGTTATACTAACTGCACATAAATTAAACAATTTATTGGTGTAGGCGAACCCGGTACCTTCGTAGTGGAAGGCCGGCATTCAAACCACTAGACTATCACAACTTCAAACCTTTAATCAACTTTTATCCATTCACAAGATGAAAGTTATAATGAATGAAAGACTTATTAATATCTTTCTCAGTTTTATTATTCTACTCATTTTATTATATGTTATAGGTCATGCGATACTTTGATGCAGGTGGAGAAGGGGCGTGAGTGTAATCACTGCTCCATTTGTGCATCCGTGCATTAATTTCATTAACATTAAAGATAATAAATTCTGGCTACGTTACAGTTCAGGTTCTGTATGAAGCTTTATTACACGGGTCAGCAAAACTTCAATGAAGATTTCGCGTACCAAATATAAGTAACCTTTAAAGTATTTTTCTTCTAAAACCAATTTATTTCCTTTGAAAATATCCTAAAGTAATTGTCATGTCGGAAAAATTCATTTCCGATTGATTTTCCGTACGAACGAACAACGAGAGAAAATTTTCACCAAGACTTCGTTACAAATGGATAACTTTTTTGAAAAGTTTAACAATAGTATTATTCCCGATTAATTAATTTTGGTGAAATCTAAATCTCTAAATAATTTGTTATTGTGTGAAATTTTAACGAAATAATTTTTTGTACTTATTAATGTTCAATACAAAGTTAATTTTTTTGTATGAAAATTAATGTAAAAAATACTCCAAAACTTCTCAGATCTATTGTCAAGAACACTTGAAGCATCTCGTTGCCAAAATCTTCGATTGTTTAACGAAAATTTTGCTACAGTCGGCATCATTAGCAATATTTTCTTTTTAACAATAAAGCATGAAAAAATGTGAGGCTAACTTTTGCATTGAATATAAGAAATAATATTTATTCATCTGGAACGAAACGAAACTGAGATTTTTCTGTGATGTTATACATTTTGTTGTTTTTTCGCTTTTCCACTGGCATTTTCGCTATTTTAACTTTTCGCAGAGAAATACGCTTTGCTTCGACATTACGATTAAAAACTAAAGAGAAATAAGATGCATTTCCCCGCTGAAAGATTTTTTTAAATTGTTTAAGTATTTTTACAAGCATTCATTATATTTCGATGGTACTTAAAAATATGCCTTTTTTATATTACTCGTTTTAAATAACATTACTGATGCGAAACTGTGAAATCATTTTAAAACTTAACTCGGATTTTAAAATGCTCTTAAAAACTCTCTCGTAATCATAAAACAGAAGCAGTATTATACGAGCACAAAAAAATATATATTATATTATGCACAGCACTCATAATAATAAGTCTACATTTGTTTCTGCTTTTTTTAATGACCTCTTCACTGAAATAACAACATGGTAATTTTTCTTTTAAACCATCATTAATAAGTGTGTGAATTTTTTTTATTAGAGCCAACGAGAAAGTGTTCAACTTATGGTAAGTGATACGATTGCCCATAACAATACGACGTAGGTTAAGATGGTATATACACATTGTTTGTCACTACGTTACTCGTCGCTTTGAGACATAAGGTGTTAAGTCTCGTTACCCCAGTAATTTCATTAGCATACAGCACCCTTCAAATCGCAACACAATAATGCTTGTACGTAACTATTTGACGGTGGAAAAAGGAATTCCGATGGTACATACCAAGACAGTCTCCGGCAATAGCGACATACCAATACTACGGTCAAATTTTATTCCACATATTTATGTAAATGCGTAAATGACTTGATTGATGACATTTTTTTCTACGAGCTGTGTTTGCCGAAACAATCGATAGTGACAGATATTTCACTGATAAAAATAAACTTTTCACAAAATCAACAAAACTGGGTAAATGGAACTTTACTAATTATCTAAGGGATCATTTTCTATTTTGTCCAAGTAAGCATAGGTTATAAGGTTATTTTGGAAATTTTAGACAAGTATAGATTTGCCTCATCATTTCTTTTAAAATAGTTTATTATAACACATAATAAACAGATTTCTTCTGCTTTATCCTGATACTATTTTTCAGAGCTTCATTATCGTATTATTTACATCATTTTATACTAACGCAATCTTTTTATCTACCTACATAAAACTATTATTCATTCATATATGTATAAAGAGCCACATTTTTTTGTTTTTATTTCTATTGTGTACTATAGTACATGTCTTTAGAGAATACATCATCAATTTATTTCTAACTTCATCTTTGTTTTATTTCACATAAACTGTTTATATCTTTCCGACTTTCAGAATTTGCCTTACTTCTGAAGGTAATTAATTCACCTTTTGTAAAATTTCTTTTTTTTTATTCCAGTAATTCGTGGATATAACATGAATTAGTTATAATTAACTGTACAATTAATTATGATTTGGCAACATTCAAAGTGTAACAGTGTTTTTCAGGACTGTTATTTTATAATTCATTACTTATCTGGTGGTATTCGAGATGATATCCTTATGTCATATCACGAAATACTTTCACTAGTATAGTCAAAAGTTGCAGATTCTGTGATTACTAACATCAAGTCAAAATAAACACTTAAATAAATGCTATAAAATGTTTTCAGGAATTTCGTTTTTATAATCTTTAAACATTTTTATTATAGTGTTCGATACTTGGTCACACTTTTTCATAGCTTTTAAGCTCTCAAAATCATTATAAACTAATTTGTTTAAATCTAGAAATATTTTTTAATGTAATACCTTTTCGTTGTTACAGGTACGCATAACGAAAAAGGAATCTGAATTTCTACTAACATAGAAGTCTTTGTTTACACAATAAAAGAAACTATTGAAGACAATATCACACTAGATAACGATATTAATATTTTATTTAGCAATTATGAGAAATATAAAAATACTTCACCTGATGCTCTCATTGATAGCATTTTGTAAGTTAATTTACCAGGGTATTACTTATTCAGTTATGAAAATTTGGATTGATACTAATATAAATAAAACGATATTGATGACATGAAATGTTAATAACTATCAACAAAAATGGGACAGTCATCTACTCATCAACACTCCAACTTCAGTTCATTCAATAATTCGGATTACTACGATATAAATGAAATTGATAGAGATGATTGTGCCGTCGCCGATGAACCAAAATATCCGAGCAGTTTAGGCATAACCTTAGCTGTACCAGAATGGGAGGCTATTTGCACAGCTGTAATACTCACGCTTATTATTATATCTACTATTATAGGTAATATATTAGTAATACTTAGCGTATTCACTTATAAACCATTAAGAATTGTCCAAAATTTCTTTATTGTATCACTAGCGGTTGCAGATTTAACTGTGGCAATTTTAGTTCTGCCATTAAATGTAGCCTACTCTATATTGGGACAATGGTTATTTGGGATCTATGTTTGCAAAATGTGGCTGACGTGCGATATTATGTGTTGTACATCATCGATTTTAAATTTGTGTGCAATAGCACTTGATAGATACTGGGCTATCACTGATCCGATAAATTATGCACAAAAAAGAACACTGGAAAGAGTATTATTCATGATAGGTATAGTATGGACATTTTCTCTTATTATTAGTTCTCCGCCTTTACTCGGCTGGAATGATTGGCCTGAAGTTTTCGAACCTGATACACCTTGTCGCTTAACTTCACAACCAGGATTTGTTATTTTCTCCTCGTCCGGTTCATTTTATATTCCGCTTGTTATTATGACTGTTGTATATTTTGAAATTTATCTAGCAACAAAAAAAAGACTCCGTGATCGCGCAAAAGCTACTAAAATAAGTACAATTTCAAGTGGAAGAAACAGGTTTGCTTCAAAAAACAGTGACAACAATGACCAAGATTCGGTTAGTTCAGATGGAAACCAGAACGACCATCAAGCAGTTGCTAGATTAGTTTCCGATAATGAGACACAGAAAGAAAAAAAAACGAAGAAAGTTACACCAAAGAAAAAACCTAAACGAAGGTACTGGAGTAAAAATGATAAATCTCATAATAAACTTATTATACCAATACTGTCTAACGACAACTCGATAACAGATGTGGGAGACAATCTAGAGAACAGAAATACGTCATCTGAAAGTAATTCTAAAGAGACACAAGATGATGAAATATTAGAAATAAAGGAAAGCACACCTAAGAAAGTTCACAAACGACCTAAGACAAATCAGCAAAACACTGTGTATCAGTTCATCGAGGAGAAGCAACGGATTTCTCTAACACGGGAACGACGGGCGGCGAGAACCCTTGGTATAATAATGGGTGTGTTTGTAGTCTGCTGGTTGCCCTTCTTCGTACTTTACCTTGTCATTCCTTTTTGCAACAATTGCTGTCTGTCTGGAAAATTCATCAATTTCATTACTTGGCTTGGTTACATAAATTCCGCTTTAAATCCACTGATATACACAATTTTCAACATGGATTTCCGGCGAGCATTCAAAAAGCTACTCTGTATTAAATCATAAAAAAAATTAATTGTGCCAACTACATCAGAATTTGATGTTATTTCAAAAGATTTTTCTTTTACTGGAAAAATAAGATCTAGTTAATATTATATAATAATTATTACATTTAATTAAAACTATAATACATTTATAAGCTTGTAGATGAGTTTTTGGTAATTATAGTGTAGACATTACTCCTCATACTGTATATAATATTAGATTTCTTGTGCATAGCACTTTTAATAAAATTGTAATCGATTTGAAAAATCACTATGTTTCCGTCAACGAATAATTTATTATAACGATCTACTATTAAAATGTATATACATATCTAAGATCCTATTTAAATATATTAACTTGTAAATAATATACTAAATTCGTGTAAATATGTTAATCATTAGGTAATTTCTTCGGTTGTGTTGCCATTATAATATCTTTCGGTAAACATTACTCAACTACAATGTATTTATTCAACGTAGGACAAACAATTATATCCCTTTAAAATAATTTGAGCCCTTATTTGAAAGGGATATTAAATCGTACAGATTTGTTAACTAACTTAATAAATAAATTAACTGTAATTTAATTTGTTTTTTTTTAGTATATTTATTGTAATATATTTAATACTTTCCTTATTCATAAACATTTAGGTCAAGGAAAGATGCACATACAACTCTCCGATTTTATATCGTCTGTATTTTGTTTGATGTACGTATCTGACCTGACGGGAAAGCAAGAAGACTTCATGATATATTTAGACAGAAATTATTGAACTGTGAAATTGAAAATAAAATATATTTTATTTAAAAAAAATATACTACGTGCAGTGAGACAAGCGAGAAGTTCACCTTATAGTATGAGATCCACTTTCCCACAACAACGCGGTGCTAGTTAAGGTGGTATACACATAACCTCATTGCGCTCGTCGTCTTGAGGTGTTGTCTCGTAATCCCAGTAATTTCACTAGTTTACTATACTCTTCAAACCGAAACCAGTAATGTTTATAAAATACTGTTTGTTGGCTGCAATAGAAGCTGCAGTGATACCTACCTAGACGGTCTCGTCAACGGTGACCTAAGAAAATTATTTAATAAAATGTACATTAACAAGTAAATATATATTAGTATGATGTTATACGAATACGTAAAAATCGAAGGAGAGAATTTTTAGATTCACTGTTAAGATATTAGATAATTAGTCTATATAAACAATCATCAAATATACCTGCACCGGATCATCGTGTGAGAGCACTGGTTCGATCCCAGGACTACAATGAAGGCTAGAATCTGGACGAAATTTTTTGTTTTAGCTACCATTCTCATTGACAATGTTCTCCCATCACGTTAACTAGTTCGTAGTTATTTAGCCAGACGACGATAAAAAAAATAGTAACAAGATTTCTTCGCGAATGTATTTTAATATTCCCTTGTTTACAGTTTCTTAAGTGCTTGGCCTGGAAATTAAAAAATATATATAATAATTTTTTTTTTTGCCGAATGGAAGATAATTCGCTTTACCCTTGACCGGTGTCCTTGTTAACATTGTGGTAAATGTCCATTCCGTTGAATAAATAAGCTAGAGAAAATGGGAATAGTTAGACCCAAGGTCTATTTCGGAGGTTGGTTGATATTTTTATAATAATAAATAGGGACAGTGATATTCTTTTAACACAAAAAGTTATTACTTACACGATCAATATACAAACTTTATATTGAACTATATACAGTAATCCCCTTGTAACGCGATTTTCAGTTCCTCTTATAACACGTGTTTACCCCTACTAACGCGGAGATTTCACAATTATTATCGAGTAACTTTGTACATTGTGTCTATTTTGTCTGTTATAAAATATATTTATTTTACCGAATTAGTTTTGCCAGTTCTTGAATTCTCAGAACATTGCCGATACAAATTTTGGGATGAAACAATTTTTCTTTAATATTCGATTTAAGCCCCCTTTAATGAGACAAGTTAAACGTGAATAATTTATAAATAAAGCGATGAAAGGGGGCTTCATAAGGCGTTATACGGGAACATTCTTTTGAACATTTTCCTATAACGGAACCAATCTATCGTGTTATAATGAGGGATTACTGTATTGGTATATTTTTCGTGACGATTTAGTTATTGCTTGGTTTGATCAATATAAAATATTTGTTAGGTTAGTTAATATATTATGGTATATTATTATTTATTTACCTATTTGTTAGTATATTATATGTAGTGTCTGGGCTCCTATTCAGATAAACAGTCCACAGTCCAATTAAACATCACCACCGCGACTAACCACATCACACTGACAGGTAATTTCCTTCCCAGAACCTCAATGACCACAGTGTGGTAACAACTACAACTCTCTAAAGCTTATTGTATAAGAACATTTTCTTTGTTGTTGTTTACGTACTCTGTATTCATTGTAAACATTTACTTTTTACTATTTGTTAGTATACATTTTTGATACAAAATTTACTTAATTCATACCTGTAAAGTTAATAGGTTTGTTTCTGGTAACATCCAACAAAAATGGTGCGAATTCTTCTTATAATAACAATTAGCTGAAGATATAAACCTTCATCGTCAACGGATAGTTGTTCAGTGCTGGAAATAGACCTCTTCTAATAGCAAGAGGATTTGGGCCATTTTCCACGACGCTGGCCCAATGCCGGATGGTGGGCAGCCAACGACCCGTTTGTTGATTATCAGGATATACCATAAGCAGGTGAGTTGTTGTATAAAACCCCTTACACCCTATATAAACCATAATATAGGTATTTTTTATTAATTATAAAAAGTTTAAAAATTTATGCAATTTTATAAAATATACTGTTTTTTTTATTGGAAGATCATACTTTTTATTCTTAGAAAAGATTCTGGAAGATCTATTTTTTCTTAGAAGAGAACTCTAAAGTATGTTATTGTTAACAAAAATGTAGTAGAATGTAGTAATAAAAGTCAGTCAAACTGAAAGCTTAATAGTATTTTTTTAATAGAAAAAAACTTTGCTCCTAATTTGTGATGATTTTTTTAAAGTTGCTTATAGGTGCTCCTGTAAATTAATTTTATTATAATTTTTTATTAAGTGTTACGGCACTTTCACCTGAGGGTAACTATATATATAGCGATAACAGTGTCGTGTTAGGATGGTATACACAACACCATATTGTGCTCTTTGCCTTAAGACATAAATTAATAAGTCTCCTTACCCCAGTAAATTTATTAGCTTACAATAGGAAACAATAACCTTTCAAACGGCAACACAGTAATGTTTGCCGGCTGTAATAGGAGCTATATCCAGATGGTTTGCGGCAACAGAGACCTACCATCAGTAAAGTTTTTTTTTAATTGATTTGAAAAGAAGATTGTACAAAATTTGTTTGAAAATTTTATTTATACTATGAACTTTTTCGTCTTTCTCCATCTACAATCTCCATTTGTTTCTGTAGACAAGTGAACCAAGAAACTTCTTATTCCGTTCCGTTTTAGTTTCAGAAGATATTTATTATATTAAAAACCCTTAACAAACATTAAGGAACAAAAACGAAAAACTAGTGCTAATGTTGAGTGTTTTCGTTTTACTTTTCTTTTATATACAAGAGAAAACTCTTATGCTGTCTATTTCAATTTGTACAGAACTCTGCTCACATTGTTGGTGTCTCATGTAACAAGGGATTTTACTATAAAGCTTTTACTACAGATCTTTAGTATAAATTACCATTAGGTTAGTATATTTTGCAATACAGCTTTAATACTTTATTTATTTATATATTTGATTCCTACTGTAAGCAGATATGTTGCCAAATATCTTCTAACGCTCTTTTACAATAGCGCTCAGTAGAAATATAAGTATACATGCATGAAATATAAAATTAAATAAAACAATATGTTAAAAATTAGTTATTTTATTTTAAAAAAAACCTCTTTTAATAAACTGTCTCGAAAATCTACTGACAAGAGTTTAATCAACGAATATCTGCTTTAACTTATACTTATTACTTACATATTTAATTCCTATTAATAATTAAATTTACGTCATGAACATGTTTAACATTAGGTGAACGTTTTAGTCGTCAAAAAAAAAAAGGATTTGCTCATAGAAATATTTATTTGAGTAATATTCTGTGTTCGGTATAGTTACGCATCTCTATGCGGCGGTAGTTGCTACCATATTTTTATTCTCCTCTCCTCGCATTAGCGGGTAGTGGTGAAATACTCTCGCCAATCAGATGGCCGTATGGGCGATGAGTTGGTAGTACGTCGTCGTTTCGGAGGGACATCGCGCGGTGGCTAGGTCGAACATGAGTTATCTTACGGAGTCGCCACGGTCACCTAGTGCCGCAGTTCACGTTGCGAGTCCTATTTGTCCTCCTGTGTTTGTGTGCGCGGTACGGGGAGCAACCTGCAGCCCTACACGCTGCAGTGGAAGGACATCGCTCGCGCGCCCAGTGTTTGACTTGGACAGACCGACGACTGACCCTTGACCGACTGACTAACAACTTGAAGATCTGCGAGCGGCGGAGCTGACGGCGAGTAACGGGTAAGTACACGCACGCACACGTAAAAACCGGTGAACCTAGTGGGCTCCCGAACCCGTACTTGTTCGGCACACTCTGGATAAGTAATCGCTAACGGTGACGATGATGTAAATAAATAATGAAGCATTAACGTATTACGGAACAGAGGGGACGGCTTGGTTATAAAATAATTCTACGACGTTTTCAAATGTAATCCTTCCTAAGACCTTTAGTTTGTTCCTTATAACAATAAATAAAAAACTTTACTAAATATAGTAAAGAAATAAGTTTACCAACACAGAAAAGTAAATGATATATTGAGCATACATTATACGCACTGTGATGAAAGGTTTCTGTTACAGAAAACTAACTCGGTGAGTGAAACCACAAAACTTATTGTATGTGCAAACTGTATAATGTAAACATTTACGATGTGTTTGAACGATGTCTTCAATGTATACATACAAAAAACGACCTAATTTTAATATTAAACATGACTCTTAATACTAAATGTAGGTCTGTTGGCTTAATCATATGAAAAAATAGTACTGAAGATCCAAGTTTACCATACAAAGTTCCTTTGAGGTATTTCGATTACTCCAAAGAGCTTGGAAAGGACGGAGGTTACAAAATTGAAGTTCCCGGCGTGTTTGTGAACTCATACCAAATTCGTAGAAGCTTCCTCGTGATATAAATACAAATTGCCCTCTCCAGCTTTATATTAACGAAAAATTTAAAAAGATAAAATAAATACAATAATGTGTTGACGAAAAATCCTTTTCGAAGTTATCAGACTACTCGTTGGAAGTTTTAATGGAAAAAGAAAGGTTTGAGTGAGATAAGGAAATCAGGGTTCAGCGATGTGTGCTCGGTAATAAATGGACAATTGATTTTGTGTCACACACAATGTCAGATAACAATTACGATGTCTCGAATATAATTTCAAGTTAAAACATCGCTAAAAAAATTATCTATGTCATCAAAATGTAAGTTAATAATATATTTTTTTCTCATTTTCGCAGATATTATTGTTCAGGGTTTTTTTATCTTATTATTTACATTATTTAATACTAACACTATCTTATACCATCACAGAACTGTTAACATCGTGAACTGTTTTATACATACACATATGCATACATATTTACATGTTCTTATTTATATTATCTAGTATAGCACATATTATCTTTAGACAATATTCCATTAAAGTAAGTGATTTACTTTTTATTAATTTCGCTTAATAATATAACTGCCTTAAAGTTTAACACACCACTGTCATAAGCATAGCATGACGTCTTCATTTATGTCATACAAAATGTATTACATTGTTGTAGGAAGTTTATTTCATAGTATAACTAGTCGTTAACAACCAGGCGCTAGTTAAGATGGTTTACACTGCAGAATATGCTCGTGGTCTTAATATATAAACTGTAGTCTTATTACTGAAAAATGATATCTACTTAAACGGTTACCATCAGTACCAAAGAAACGTTTGTTTCGAGCTTGAACTAAAACAAATATGGCTTTTGTCAATTTTGGTTAACTGGAACCCATTTTACAATAAATCTTACAGGGTGGTTCAATTACAGTTATTCTTGTATTCATAACAGAATATATTTTCATATAATGTGATTTACGATTGCCACATGCCGCAGATGAAGCTGTAAAGGTTATGAGCATGCGCATGTGCTTCATCACTATCATTTCAGCGTATTGATATCTCTTGCTAAACATTACCCTTCCAATTTTCTGGCTTATATCCGTAGTTGTTATACATGGCGAGCGTGTTAACAAGCTCAATATATTGACAAGGGAACTAAAAAGCTTCAGCCATGTACCGGAAGTTGTTCTTTTCACCATACACCGAAAATAATAGCTTTCAAACTATTTTAGCTCGTTATATAACGTTAGAATAATTTTGTCTCTCATCAGTTATTTGACGTCCACTACTGAACATTAGCCTCTCCCAATAGTGAAGGGATTTGGGTCATTTCCCAACACGCTGGCCAAATGCGAGTTAGTGAGGAGCCAGAGCCTCGTTTGTTGGTTAACAAGGTGCACCACGAGCAGGTGAAGTTGACCTGTGAGTTGTGTGAGACTCCTTACATCCCAACTTTTACTGATGATAAGTCTCCGTCACCGAAGATCGTCTAGTTGGGTATCACCGCAGCCCCTATTGCAGTCGACAAATGGTAATATGCAAACTTTATTGTATTCCGGGTTGAATGGTGCTTGCTGTATGCTAAAGAAATTACTAGGGTAATGAGACTTAACACCTTGTTTCAAGGCTACGAAAGGAATGTGGTACTGTGTTTACCAACCTCTTTGATTCTATGTCCGACTTTTGAGTAAAAATTTTTTCTTTGTCCCTTTTGCTCCTTGATTTCAATCCAAATGCCTCCCATAAAAAATTTTTTTGTAAAAGTTTCAGATTGCCCCCTGAATAACCTAACCTACGCCTCACTTACGGAA
>DWLS01002290.1:0-18503 GCA_018246255.1 Pachliopta kotzebuea
CGGTCGCGCTGGAAATCTATTGGAGAGGCCTACGTTCAGCAGTGGACTGCAATAGGCTGAGATGATGATGATGAAAAAATAGAAGATATTGCAGTGTACATTATCATAACTAGCGATACGTTATATGTGCAGATGTACGATCAGGCAAATTCTGTTTCATCGTTTAATCGAATAAAATAAATAATTATTGCGAAAACATACTTTCTCTGAAAATATTTTAAGTAAAATTAATTTACTTATTTCCTGTATGACCAGGTTAATTTTTTAAATTAGAAAAGACTGGAAAGTTTGTTTTCTAGTTGAGTTTTTCGTTGATCCCGCTGGATCTGCAAGCTTTTATTTATCCAACAAAAATTTTAAATCTTCAAGGTACGCGTTCTTAAAACTTTCGTCTCTGTTTTTCGTTAATGAAAAAAAAATACGCGTAACAAGTAGAAAAGTTGAAGTTTTCTCCAAAAAAAGTTGAAGTTTACACAAAAATAGACTGGGCTGTATGGACTAAGGTTCTTTGCCTTTCCCATGAAAGGATAAATTATAAAAGTCATCATCAATCTTCATTGAAATTTGCAATTTTAAAACATCGTTTTATTTTTATGCGTTTTAGAGTTTTGTCGTAACATATTGTTATAAAAGTAGCGAGCAAAAGATTTTACTTATATAAAACTATACTAATTGATGCTGCTTTTGCTTTAGATTATTTACACTGCGGTTCGTGTACTACTTGACAACTATTAATTGCTGATCTTCAATTTGAATAGATTTCTTTAAATCGACTGAGGTAAAGAAAAAATTATTGATTATAACCCGTACTTTTATAATATTCACTTAAAAGATAATGGAAGAATACCATAATGATAAAAATGTTCCTTGTACTGCCATGGCAAATTGGAGTAAACATGAAAAAATTCTATTACTTGAAGCATTACAACTACATAATTTTCAAGATACAACGAAAATACACCAAATTATTAAAACTAAATCGGTAAAAGAAGTGCAAAACGCTATAGATTATTATAAGCAAGAGCTTTTAAATAATCCTGCTCACCACCAAAAATTAAAAAAGGATAAGACTTGGAAGGGGCGGAACTTAATACCTTTAGTTAGTTGGGCTAAATTTCTTATTAATTTATGGGAGTTTAAGAAACTATATGCTGATACTCCAACAGCTGTAAGTGTTATAGCAAATTATGAAGATTTTCCACATGCTGTTTGTACAAATAATATTGATTTTAAAAAAATATATAATACAATAGCAAGTGTTTTGGATGGTAAAGCCGTGTCATGTGATAAGTATATATTTTCTGTTATAGATAAGTGTCTACTTGATACTGCTCTAAACAGTAAAGGTTTTATTAGGAGGTCAAGTTTTAACAATATTATTAAATCATTTAATATGTCAGACAAAGCAGTAATTGCATTTCCTCGACCAACAGAAAACCATGAACTAGCTATTCTTCGTCATTTAGCCTCACAAAGTATGTATAACCCTTTTAATATTTCAGAGGATTTCTTAAAACCTTGTTAAATATATTATATTTTCATAATAGCTTTTCGTTTAAATGCTGTTCTTGCCCACAACACTGTAAATCCGGGTCAATACAATTTTAATTTCTATCTATATGTTTAAATATAAATATAAGTCTCCTGAACTGCTATCTATTGATAAACAATAAAATATAATTTTTAATTCAGTAGTTTTATTTTTCTTTAAGTTCAGTAAG
Source organism: Pachliopta kotzebuea (assembly GCA_018246255.1). Taxonomy (NCBI): domain Eukaryota; kingdom Metazoa; phylum Arthropoda; class Insecta; order Lepidoptera; family Papilionidae; genus Pachliopta; species Pachliopta kotzebuea. The sequence goes on from DWLS01002290.1 coordinate 1,722, forward strand.
GGTTAGTTATTATAACATATTATGATGAATTTAGCCATTGTATAAATTTATTGAATAATCTTAGAGCTGTTTTAACAACTCTATCCCAGAATCCTGGTTCGTCTTGTTCACTTATTGTAGTGTCATCAGTGTCGAAATTCTCCAGTTGGCGTTTTTCTCGCATCAATAAATCCAGTTTGTTGTCATTACTTTCTGCAAAAAATATTTGCTGTTGATTAACATGTGTAAAATTTTAATTCTTTTTAAAAACAATTACTTTATGTCATATATAATACTATCACTTAATTGTGATATACTTGCCCAAAACACTTATGTTATTTCTACAACATATCATGAGATGGAAGATGTCAAGTATTATTGCCATGCTAATTTTACTACTTAAGTACCTTTAAAATTAGTTCACAGTAATATTTACTTACATAGTAAATCTTGGAAAGGAGAGATTGTTTTACCTGCTTGTGTTGATTATTTATAACTAACATGGAATAAGTACATATCTATTAAAATCAAAAGAATAACTTTTTAGTTTTTTACCTACAAATAAGTTTTAGTACTTTTCATTGAAACAAACATAGCATTTTTTATAATTCATTTTAATTATGGAGATGACCATAAATAAGGATCAATGACAAAATTTATTATAAAGTGCAAAAGGAAAAGTTAAAAACTTTTAAACATAAGTAATCATCCTAGAACATTAGTGTTTGGTTTTTTAGGAGTATTTATCCTTTCACATCTACCAATAAATTCATATAATACATACTTGTTGATGGGAAAAGTTTCAAGTTAAAGTTTAAACCGGATAATATATAAGTAAATATATGAAAACATAATTTTATTCAATGTTGAAAATAGTAAGTTGGAAAATTAACTTACCTATTGATGCCCTTATATTAGGTGTAATCTGTGAAAAATACGTAATGTGAGTTTATATAATTTATTAATGACCATATTCATTTATATGTAACAAATACCTTAAATCCTATTGTTAAAATTGCAAAGAAAATTAACGTTAGAGGAAATACAATTTGCATGTGATGTCCCATTATAGCAGTTTCAACATTCACATTACCTTCCTGTAAATTTGAACTTGACTTTTATAGGAAGGCGTGGTCTCGTCCCCACTCGAGTGTAGCGAGCACTATAGAATGTAATCACATGCTATTCAATGGGTTTCCTCATTATGTATCCTTCATGGTGGTATAAGTATTTTCAGTGCAAGTCATCTTCAATTGTTGATTTTTTATGGCTTATTACACACCACATTAAATTTTTCTATTTTTTTAATAAGCGTGTCTTTTATAATAATTTAGAAAATAATTTCTTGTTGAAAGATCGATCCAGGGGGGGATGGTCGCGTCTTTAATCAGAGTCCACGCTTGTGGCGTATCTGCCAAGAAAGCCTCTACGTACATACGACTACTACTTGAGAACTTTGCAGTCTCATAGTCCGTCAGTTCTTCTAGCAAAGTGCTTTGTCTATTGCTTTTTAAGGCTTAGAAACTTTTGAGTCATGTCGGTGTTTTCTTACTGATTGTATTTTTGTTTATTTACCAAGGGAAACCTCATTTCACGAATGGGGCAGTAGCTAGTAAAATTACCTCTGTAATGAGATAGCGTGACTAGAAATGCAACATGACACATTCTTATTCTTTGTTATCGTCCGGCGAATGTCTTACTACCAGGCAATAGTGTATGGAAAGGGCTTAAAAACCTAAGTACCCTGCCACAAATTAAAGTTTGAATATGATGTGTACAAGTACAGTAGAACAGGCATTTCGTTACGTGTAGTTATACCGCCACTGCCTCTAGTTAAAAGTAATAGCCATTTTATTGCAAATATATAAAAAATAATACTGGGAGTTATACTGCAAAAGATAGTACCATGACCAATTCTGAAAGACAGAATATCTATAAATACAAAGTATTCAAGTTGTATCTAGATCGTTGTTGGAGCATAATGTACGAGACCATTGCAATAACAATGACCTTTGTTCCGCTTCAAAAAGTGCATTCAATGTTTAATAGAGAACAATATCTAGATTTCATTTAACTACCTGACTACTTGACTGAATATATTGCATTTTGCGCTTTTTTTATAACATATGTCTGTTGCCTACGACTAACATAGACATTTTAGTGAAGATCATAGGGAATTATTGGGTGCAGGTGACATTGGACCCACCATATAGGGAACTGTTTGAGGAAACCTATGTTCAGCAGTGGACAATAATTGGTTAAAATTATGTAGATATCTTTTTAAAGATTATTTATTTATTAACTCTTATGTTAGTTTTTAACAGTAACCATGCCATAACGGGTTAAATGACCCATTTTCAACTTTCGCATTGATAATGCACGTATTATCTTATTACTTCCCCAAATTTTACTTTATGTCTTTTTTGACTAATTAAATCTACTGATCTTGTACTATTTTTATACTATTTTGTTTTGTTTATGTTGAATAATACCTGTCGTATACCGTTGTCTACTACATCGGGTCATTTGACAATGAGAACATTTTTTGTTTTATTAGCTTATCAATACATATTGCTTATTTTATTGTAGTCGGTAAACTGCACATTTCTGCAAAGACTGTTACTAAAAGTAGTTCAATCAAAATAGCTGAGAATAATTTCAAGAAAATATCAAAATTTTAGATTGAAAGTACATTTTTGTGTAAAAAAGGTACCAAAAAAGGATAAAAAAATATAAATTATTTTATTTCAATAGCTTTATTGGTAACACAGGAATCAAATTTTGGTTAGTATCGGACGTCGATAGCAAATACGTCACAAATGCATTTCCATATCTAGGAAAAGTTGAAAATAGACCCGTTTCAATACAACTCAATACAATATGTTGTACTCAAGCTCATCGAGCTATTTAAGGGTTCCGAAAGAACTGTGACTACTTCTTCACAAGCAAATCCCTAGCAATATTCGGTCAAATAAAAGTGAGTTACCACTAATTGCAAAGCAAAAGAAAGATGACATGGCAAGATTTTCATCGAAAATTTTTACTACAGATAATTGTACTCTTACAATCTATAAAAGCAAGCCAAACAAAAAGGTTCTTTTACTTAGTTCTGAATAAAATTTGTGTCAATAGAAAATCATGATAAGCGTTTACTCAGGTCAACGGGTACTGTTTCATACTACAATAAAACCAAATTTGGTGTAGACATGACCGATCAAATGGCGAGGAAATTTACTACAAAGTCAAGTCTTGCAGATGATCACTCCATGTTTTTTTCAATATCATTAATTTAGCTGGTGTAAATGCGTGGATTTTATACAAGCAAACGACAAGAGATAATATCTCGAGACAAGATTTTTTACTTAAGCTAGCAGTGGAACTTGCCGACGATTTTCGAGAAGCCCGTGAACAACCAAAAGAAAAAACAAATACGAAACAATCGTTGCCTAAGTCTGCTACAGATGCTAATCAACGTAAGAAGTGTCAAATAGGATACTGTAAAGAAAAAAAAATAATAAAATTTGCTTTAATGTAAAAAATGCGATGAATAAAAACAATTCTCATTTTTTGCGTTTGTAATATAAATCGTCAATATACTATTTCCTACAATTATAATACATTTATATTTTTATTTCCTTTCTAACATCTATATTTCATACAAAAAGGAAGGAAACAAAAATTTCGGGTCATTTTACCCGTTATTGTAGACTAGGTATCTGTTAAGTGTTGGTATGCTTAGTGTTAATTCGCTACTGCACCTCTACTTAAGTTCTCTGCTCAATCCTATGGTAGACTGGGCGAGAATGCCTTTTGGCATTAAGATCGCCTTTTTGTATCTCTATGCGTGGAAATAAAACATTTAAATAAATAAAAATAAATATTCACTCAAAGTAAAGAATGTTTGAAAACATTATTTTTATTTTTGTAAAAAGGTAAACATTACAGTTGTACTATAACTGCTTTTGAAAATGTGGGTCCTATATTTATTTCTTTGAGCCACCAAAACCCGAGAACCCCATAATTTGTGCAAGTTCAGATTGAGCTGGTGAATCATCAGGTTCGTCTGTATCTTGTATTTTGCGTTTCTTGTCACGGCGCCTTTCACGGCGCAGCTCTTTCAATCTAGCTTCCTCTTCTGCAGCTTCTCTTAACCGTGTGTCTAATTCATATTCCCGTTTCTTCTCCTCTAACTTTCGTTTATTTAATGAAAATCTTGCTTTAACCTGTAATATGATGAAGACTTAAAAGCATGTTGACACAATCAAAATTTTAATTTCAAAATTCTGACAATCCTTATTGAAACCTGAAATGATATCATAAAATTAAAAAAAAAAACAAAACAAAATTAGAGGCTAATAAAATAATTAAGAAAATAAAGTTAATAATTCATGTATTTTAAAATAATATATTTGGTATATATGAATTGGAGGCATTGTTAAACCTGTAGTGGGGATTTAATACTTAAGAATAGTAGATGTATCGCTACTCTAAATTTGAGTTTTTTTTTAATATTTGTTATAACTATGAGATATATGGTACATTAATCTAAAAGTAACATGCATGCCTATAACAATGTGGTGTTTAGATACACTGAATTGAACTCCTTTACTTTGGAGGTCTAAGTTGTTTAATCTCATTACTCACTTAATATCTCTAGTTACAACACCTTTTAAAACAGAACATTATTATTAATGTTTGCACTATTATATTTGGCAGTAGAAAAAGGAAGCTCTAGCAATAGAGCCCTACTAATAGTTCAAACCACAAGTGAATGAAAGTCTGTGAAAAAATCAACAAGTTCCTAGAAAAACAATTTTCAAAGATATGTAACCTGAAATAATCCAAATCAACTTTCCCACTTTATATGGATTGTAGCTTTGGCTCTTATTGTGAACGAATGCTTTAAGTCAAAATAGTGGCGATCTAAAGGAGTTATTTGCTATGTTTATAAAATATGTATGTTGTAGGTAGGTGTATTTTATGTATTACATGATGTCTGTGGAGTAAAATAAATCAGTTTTGTCGACAAGCTATGTATTTCATTGCAATCACAACATGGTGACGGGAGAAATTATTAATTACTGGTTTAGTAATAGATTTCCTGATAAATTAATAACAGATAATGTGTACTAAAGTATATTTCGTTGTTAAGGAGTCTACTACTTTGTTGTTTTTCTTATATCTAACAGCAAGGGCAACAGGTACTATCCTTAATATTTTCTCATATTCCCTATAAAAGAATCATCCATTATAAGTTTATGTACACTTACTTGATCAAGTGTGCTTCTTTCTATTTTCATAGACATACCAAGATTTCTTTGATGTTTTTTGCCATTGATATGGTCTAAGAAATTTATTGAGTCTTTGACAACACAATCACAAACATTGCAGTAATAGCCACCTGATTGTGATGTAGGAGTGTTTTTTGTTATTACGACACTTTTGCCTAATTTAGAGTCCAAATCAACTTTATAATCACGTTGTTTCAAAAGTTCTCTCTTTATTGGTGGTGCTAAAAATAAATATAATAGTTATTAATACATTTAGAAGTTTACAACGATTGCTTGTAATGCTATAATGACTTTATTTATTGCACAAACCTTTTTTTTTACAGCGTTCTTCTTCTTCTTCTTCTAACTCAGCTTTTAATCGTTCAACTGCAATTCTTTCGAATTCATCTTTATCCCATTTTCTACGATGATCATCTGGTCTCATACTCATTTTGATTTCTTGGTTTTAAATAAAAGTATTTCCAAATAATAGTTAATATATTTATGAGTTAGAATAATGCTCATAAACTATGTGTAATCAGTAAAATAAATGAATTTATCTATTTAATGTTCCGTTTACAAGTGACAGTTTTATGTAGTTGTATTTAATGGCAAGAATCGTAGTACAGACAAAACAGAGAAAAAGGACCCATAGATAAAAATATTTTTTAAATAATTGTTATGTGAAAAATAACGTTTATTTATATAATAAACATTAATTTAAAACAATTTGATTGTGCAGTTATAGTATTAAAATACTTGAGAACAAAGATGCAAATGTTATTTAAGTATTTCTTAACAACTTTAAATACGTTTTATTTTGTTATAAGCAAATCTAACTTTGTTTTGAACATCATTAATTTACTTGAGTTTTATTTATATTATCTATTTCCGATTCCACTTTTTCTCTTTTGCTGTTATCATAAAGAAGATAAAACTCTTTACTTATAAACTAGGGACCTTAACATCAAAAAGTCCGTGATTTTGATTGAGAAATAAAGGGAAGGGATATGTATTAAGTAATTTCAGCGCACGTAATCTAAAATGCACCTGTAGATTACCACAGGATTAGTTCTTAGACGTTTAGGTTCAAGACTCGCAACATATATCTCGTTATCACAGATAAGGCAAATCACTAAATATCATAATAAATCAATTTTATGAGATAAAGCATTATTAGGAGACTATGGACAGTGCAAATTTATTTTTCGTGTATATATTCACAATGTAAAAAAGAAATTAAACATAAAGTATACAAGGGTAATCAGAAGTAGATAGTAACATTAGCATGATAGGAATACTTACTTCAATAAAATAATAATAATAAATAATCCTTTTGTTTATGCTAGTATTTATATCCGCCAAACTATAATTCGATTGTGATTGCTGTCAAAAGTAAAGGATTTATTGCTCATGACATTAGGATCTTTTATTTTAGCTCTACCCTCATCCCCAAACGTCATCAAGTAATTGAGGAATTTGTTTCAATAAAAAAGCACTATCATAAATATACTTTTTAAGACGTTAATGTTTTCCAATGGTGCGCTTAAATATATTTCGGCTTTGGTTATAACAACTTAAGGTTACTTCGTATTATATTCTTTTCGACCTTGGTGTGTATATCTGCTACTATAATTATGCTACATTTATTAATTAAGGCGTCGAGATCTTCGATTTAATTTTTCTGTCTCCTTTATGGTTAAACTTTCCAATATGGATCATCGATATGAGTATTTTTTTTGAGGAGGGAGGAGCGAAGGGCAGGGGGAAAGAGCTTCGGTGTCGCAGCCTTCGCTTTTTGGTTGCCTTTGGCTACCAGCCTCAACCGCTACAACGATCTCGGTGCCTGCGCTTCCCTACGACGGGCACTGCTCTCTCTTCGCGTTTCCGAACTCTTATATACACTCTAGGGGTAGGGCAGATAAAACCATGTGGATAGTGGGGTGTTCTGAATCGGTTTCGAGTACTTTTTGGATACTAAATAAGTAAACATCGGGCCGTCACCGTCAGTGGGCCCTATTGGGGGCCACTGACCGCCGTCAGTGTAGGGACACTAATTGAAATGTGAATGTTTGCGTGTTATTTGCCAATTTGTATGAAAAGGAAAAAATATATCTCATGAACCGGAAGTTTCTGCAACCTAAAACTGTGCAAAATACTTTCTTTTAGTGAGTGCTATCTACAAAAAAAATATGGGTATTTAAATCGATCGTCCATATTGGAAAGTTTAGCCTCCTTTATTATAGACTCGATTGTCATTTTATTCTACGGTATTATATTTTCTACGGTTAAAGATAAAAAATCAACTAAAATTTCCAGTAAGTAAAGATTATTTATAGCTTATTTACAGAAGTAAGTATTATGTATTATAATATACAGAAAAAAGTATACATATGTTACATTAATATTTCCTTTATTAAACTGAAATGATTTCCTGCGTTCTAAAACTAACCTATCTTGTTACCAACGTGCGGTGCTACTGTAATATAAGAAAGAAAATAGTCGTATTCTAGTTAATAATTTCTGCACTGAAATTAAATTGCGATTGTACCGAAGATTCATATGCTATATAAATGTTGTTTATTTATTCCTCGATTTCAAACAATAAAATTGAGTTTCCTGCTTGAGAAATGGAGAACAATAATTTATTATATAAATAAATTTATCTAATGAATATCATTCAATAAGTTATATGAACAACGTACATTTCAACTGTAATGTCATTGTTTCATAACCGTGGACCTTCCTTAAATAAGCAATTATGAAATACTTTAGGAATTTTATTGAATGTGTGGCGCATGACAGAATACTTTATTTTCCCAAACGCGCACTAATAACGTTTGCGTGTTATTCAATAAAAACTGAGTACTTTTACGAATAAGGTTTTAATTATATGTTTACTCGTGGTTTATACAAACATAAGATATTTATAATAAAAGTTTGACATTATACAGAATATTTTAAACAATACCGGTCGCCAAGCATGAAGGAAACAGAGAGAGCGTGACCATCGACAAGTGACATTATTCTATTTCTATCATAAGACCAAAGATACTGTGTTGCCACGCCACAAATGCAAATCGGCAATAGCCTGTTTTACCTGACAAAGACAGGTATTATTAAGTTTTTTTAATTAATTACTTTGTCCTGTGTTTACATTTTGTTAAACATTTTGACAATGTCCGTAAATATTAACTATAAATTGTTGTCGCCATTAAAATTAGATTATTACTATACTCAATTACAATAAAGTACAAAGGATATCTTTTTAAGAAATTTACGAAATGTTATATTACCATTTTATTACGATTGTGCATATGTTACACGAAATGACGGTCGTCGCGATGCGGATGCGATAGTTTCCTTAATGGCGTCACATTTTCGCTTTTATATGGAAATAAAGTATTGTTATAAATTAATGTATTTATGTCATTTCTTAATATTGATGTTTACTTCATTATAATTGCTTAACGAGGACCTACTCTTAAATACACTTTTTTAAATAACTTGATTTATTGTAAATATGCATGTGTTTGAGACATGAGACATAAATGTTGACTATTATTTACCGTGGTCACTAGGAATCATAGAAAATTTATTAAAATAAAATGTCTAATTTATTATAGAGGAAAATCAATGTTTAAAAAATGCAACTTTTGTACCATTATAATAAGTGTGCAACAAAAAACACAATGACATGTAATTAAATTAATGGCTTTTATGAACAAACATTTTAAAAAGTTATAAAATGTTATATACAAGTACAAGGATCATATAAAAACTAAATAAATCTGGAAGATTATCACACGTATCGAAATAACCAATATACGTCTACGATCTTACGTTTTATTCTCTAAGCGGATGTACAAAAATTTTCCCTGGTGTAAGTTTACACAGATAGAATAATAAATTTTTTATACAACTTTTATTTACATGGCTCTAATATTAAACATCATTTTTTATTACATTCTCTGGTGATGACAGCGCTGACTCGTCTAATACCACGTATACAGCTCATCAGACGCTGGGCACGCGGACCACGGGACCCACGGCCTATTAACCTAAACCCAACCTAGTGTTGCTGCTGCTCCTGGAAGTGTAACTATCGGGCGGCATATTTTATTATATTACATATAATCTTTACAATGACGCAAATTAAAGCGCTATTCGGATGTGCTAAGTTTCGTTGTATCACTAATAGATCAAAAGATACTTTTCGGTATATGTACAAGCAAAAAAATTATTTTCCTTTTCGCTCTTAGGGCGAAATTACGAGTGCCTTTTGTCGATGCTATTTTCGGTTTAGGTGTCGTGGGACACAATAGATGTTCCTAGTGACGTAATAGTCTAATATTACATCTGACATGTCTACGTTTTCCCAAACTTATTATTATGATAAAGCTTTTGTATACAGAGATAATATTGCGAATACTATTAACTTTGTGATGTAAAAAGAAAATAATTTAGTTAAAAGATCTAGAGCAAATTTATATCTCTCTTTACAATACCTGCATTAAAAAGCTAATGGGAATAAAGTTAGAGAACACTGTTCCTAATGGAGTTCTTTAATGCTCCTATTTGCAGTGCTAATGGGATTGCGTATCAATTAACCGAGTAAATTTCATTGCACATTTTTGTGATTTAGTATTTAAACTAAAGGTTTGAAACATAGTATTTCATGCGTTGTTATTAATTAAGTTATTGTACTTAAATCTAAAAACTCAAAAGTATGTTCTTTGTGTATAAAAAAAGTTTTACAACGCTCGGATTATTTTTAGATGATATATTTTATAAAAATAATTGTCAAAGACTTTTCTATTATATTTAATGCAAACAACATTGTTCACTAATTTACTTTAACACAGTTATTAAATATTAAGCAATATTTTATAAAAAACTGATGATATATCAATAAATTACGGTTATGTAAAAAAATCAGTAATTAAAAGTCATAGTTAACAAATGTCAACCCCTGAGATTCTTTAAGATTCTTTTGTTTTCTTATATCAATACTAACACTCCATTCTATTAGTGTTTTACAAGATCCAGATATTGAGGTAACATTAGTTAAAAGCTGCTAAGCTTTCTTTACAGGGTTTGAAAAAATGTTACAGTTAATTAATGAACCCCAGGCTTTAACTAATTCCGCCTCTCTAAATCTCTACGATTTATCTTGTTAAAAGAGTAAGCTACCTCTTATATGCCAACTTAAGTATAAATTTTAAGAATGACAAATGTAACGTAATAAAATAATAACGCCAGTACGTTAATTATTAATATATAGTAGAGGAACTAGAAACTTCTTCGAACTTCTTTGCCGAGCGTTTCTGAGAACACCAAATGTTTTCAACTGTTCCATGTGTTTTATAATGATCAATTGCATTAAAAACTTTCTCAACAGAACAATTAAGATGCTCAGTTATTCTTCTGTATGCCCATAAATATGGGCTATATGTAAATTTACAATTATTTCCGTAGTTGACGCGTCACAACTTGTATTTTTGCCCATTTTGGGCAAAATAAGATTCAGATTTTTTTTTAACTGATGCCAATATAATAGAAAAAGTCAAGAAAGAAATGTTATTCACCAATTAAAAAAAAAAAACGAGTTATGGAAGCTTTTTTAAAATGCTTCTAATTAGGCGTCCAAGCCGCCAGTAACAAAATAAACTCCTACATGTGTAAGACTCATTTTGTAATTAAAAATGAAATATGTTTTATATATTATGCATTTAATAAGTTTTTTATATGTGTGGCTATATTATTGTATGATTATTAATTATTGAATGTGTACATTTTTTACGAACCTTTGTATGTTGATGTTATACTCTCTTTATTCATAATAATTGTTTCTAGTTATATAACTATATAATTTTACTGAACACTGTATAAACAGAAAAAAATATTATCTTGTCTTCAAAAATATTAAGTAAATCAGAAATTCTAATAAAAGGCTCAGGTCTGGGGATTTTTTTAAGGAAATGAAATACAATTGGATCAGTTTTTAGAATATACAGGAATATACTATAAGTAATTTAACGTAAAGTTTTTTTATGAATTCATATAACTTTTCATGTAATGTATATTATTTTACATACAGTACTAATTTTGTCAAGTTTAATCGTATTGTTATAACTGCATTTCAATAGATAAATATGTGGAAATATACATTGTTAGATATTTTTAAAGTTACATTAAATAAATAAAAAATAATTGAAATTTTGATGGCTTATATTTTAATTATTATACGTTAAAATGTAGCTTAATAAAGCAAATTACATATACTAAGGTGTGGGAAATGAAAAGACGTCTCATGTAATCTTTTATTCAATAAGAAAAAATCTTGCGAAAATATTGAAGGATCAAAAGCTAAATTGAATTTTGATATGACGGACAAGGCACCGTCGAAGATCGTTTCAATTTTCTAACATTGACCAAAAATAGCGCGTGAAAAAATATGTCAAAATTTCTTACATAATGAAACTGAAATGAAAAAAGACTAAATAAAGGTTTTTGCTCATACGGTAAGTGAATATCACAATTTTGTATTTATTCGTCCTCTTACATTGTTTGATCTGTTTTCTTTTCGTTTTATTATTATATATAAACCAGAAATTAGGTCGTGTTAAAACTTATGAATAGATTTGTACTTTTTGCGTATAAATTATCACTTCGTGTTTTACAGCATCAAGATTAATTGGACCGTATTAGCAGGGATTTACATTGTTTGGGATAAAATCGTAAAACAGTAAAACACCGAGATAAATTTATTTTCCATCATGTAGCATTAAAATTTAAGACAAAATCAGATTTTTTATTTCGTACAGACTATACACTATACCTTTAAAAGTTAATCAAGATCATTGTTTTAAAAATATGTTATAAAATACGTACAGATTTGTTATTTATGTTAATAAAACATTTATTTAGTTTTAAATAATTTCTGTCATTATTTCTTTCTTCTATTTTCACATATAGATCGACACATTTATCATTATAAATTTATGTGAAAGGTTGGATTGAATGTTTACATGAATAAAAGTAATACAGAAGTTCCATAACGAAACAACGGGACGTGTAAGATATTTTTTACCTTATCGTAAGTTATATGTCTGACCGTAACAATGTGGTGCTTGTTATGATATTTTTATGGCACTAAATTGTGCTCCTCGCCTTCAGGCATAGCTACAAAGCTCTTAAAACCAGAATACGTTAATAATGTTATCTTGTACTGTTTCAAGCAAGGCGTCACTTTAGTTTAGATGTTTATATGAATAAAAATATATTGTGTATAAAAGTTGGAAACAAAACAGTAACACGCTACTTCGTTCACAACAGAATTATAACGGTATTATTGTGATGTATGAGTGGCTTTGTATTATAATACAATTTGTACACATTCTCGTTACCATGTTATACTCTTTGCACTTAAATGCCGTGATTAAGGGTAAGTGGTGAAGGGTTTAATGGTACTTCCGCTGTTGTTGTTGTAATTCACACGTGGATTTATTAAAATAACGGAATTTGAATTTAAAATTTAAAAAATGCTTGTCAGTACAATTTAACTGTATTTTTCTCTTACAATAAAAGTTATTTAAATGTAAACTAAGAAGACGCACATAAAAGTTTAATATTATATATAATATTTTATATGGAGTGGATTAGCTTTTAAACTTAAACATGTCTGCACATCAAGGTCTTTTTTAAATGACAGGTCATTGTATTCTACAACAAAAAAAATGAGGATAGTCAAACAAATCAAATGTCATACTGCTTGGTAACAGGAATGTATGCAGCAAACTTACCTATATAGAAAGTATATAGTGTAAAACAGCAATCAAAAGTAGTAAAACATAATAAGTTAACAAATAGGTATATATTTAATACGAGTTAATTGCATGTAATATTTGTTGTTAAGGTTTTGTAAGCATCTCTTAGGGATTTGTAACAATACGCTCGTTAAGTAGCCACAGAAGAACATGCAAATCACTTCATTAAACAGTATTGTTGTTATAAACAAACATTGTTAATGTTCCCCAGGCGATCGTAGTTAGCTACAGTAAAATGTTATTTCTGTGTAGTTACTACCCAGAGTATACTTTCTTTCCTGAAATCTAAATTGTGTGCCACAATAAACCTTTAGATACTAAAATATACATCATTCATAATATTTTTAACAATATAAATACTAAATTAAGTAAAATAAAATTTGTTAAAATGCATTAATAAAATCGTGAAATAAATAGAAAATAATAGTTATTTAAAATAAACAATTTCCTCGTATGGACTTTCTTTCAAAGTAAAACCGTAATCGTAGAAAGCAAGACACGTTTCACAAATTTATCGATAATTTTCAATAATTTTGCCCGTTGTTGATGTTGTAACTGGAAAATGAAACAATTACATGGAGCTTAATATGATGGAAGAAACGATTTATTATTCGTCTAAATCTGCGTAAATCGATAAACAAGATACCAATTTATTAACGTCAAGCTGGGGATTTAATAAGCATGATGCTATCCGCGTTAATGTCAAAATGCTATTCAAAATTATTAAAGAGATTGTTTATTTTTGAGTTTTATCGAGGTTGCTAATTAATTTTGTCCAATAAATAATGTTTTATGGTACTTCAAGATCTTAACTACTTATAAGATACAAGTTTATAAAAGTGATGTGTAGTGTGCAACAATAATAATAATCTTCTTCCACTGTTACACTACTTCCGGTGAACGAGAGAACAAGTATAGAAAAATAGCTGCAGCTTTTTTCATGATCTTTAACACTATTGCGTTTACTAAAGGGCATGAAAACGTGTTGAGGACGGCATTTTTATGATTCTTATGTTCCTTTTTTTACGCATGTATACCATTAATATGTTGTACGTTAGAAGCAAGATTATTATCACTGAATTTATACTTTAATTCTGAGTTATGTTACAACAATAAGATAATTTTACTTAAGTAAATAAATTACGTTCTTAACAGAACAGGCAGACAAGAAAAGGCAACAGGTCATAAGTGGACATCAACAGGATCAAATGATAATAATGATGATAAAAGGTTATCTTCAACCATAATTGTGTTTCACTTTTAATTTCTTCGTTTTATTACAGAAGAAGAAGAAGAGAAACGATAAATATTTTTTTTGTATACATGTGATGTATTAAAATAAAAATATACATATAAACTAAAAGTATTAAATAATTTCTAAAAAGAATAGTAAATTAAATGTCATGTAAAAGCTTACAAGCATACAGTTATTTTTATATTATATTCCTTAAGGGATTCCGTATCGTATAATCGTTTTTAATAAATTGCCCAGCAATCCGTGTAGAAGGTTGTTGATATCGATACAAACTGGGAGCTGTCAGTTCACGGTGATTTATGTGCTCGCCCATTTTGTTGTCCTGTTTCTTTTAGATAATTGAAGTTGACAAAATTTAATACCATATTATATAGTTTTATAAATCATTACTTTTTGCTATTGTTATTCCAAATTAAATGAAACCAAATTGTTTAACCATGGAAATAAACACAATAAATAATTTTTATTAAAAGCAAAGCATTTCTTTTATTCGGTGAGGCGAAAAGACAAGTACGGCGTTCACCTGATAGTAAGTGGTACGCTTGCCCATAACGAAGTCGCGTTAGTTAAGATGGTATACACAGCAACACTGCGATCTGCGCCTAGAGACACGATGATTTAAGTCTTATTACTCCAGTAATTTCACTTGTTTACAACGCTCTCCAAATCGGGACAGAGTAGCGTTTGCAAACTCCCCATAGTGTAAGTGTTGTTTTCTTTCATGAAATAGGTTGTTTTGAATGTTACAATTACTCATCGATCAATGTCAGTTAACGTGCCAATTTAGAAAAATGTTTAACGAAATTATTTTGCAATAGCTACTTTGTTCTCTGATACCAATTTGACGCTTAAAACAAATTGCTATTTGTAATTTTAAAATAATTTTTCTTGTGCATAACAATTTATTTATTTTGTCATTTACCTTATACAAACAGCTAACAATTGTACCAAGACATAACTAACACGTAGATTATATGTATAGATAATCAAATACAATGTATATATTATAATTAAGTCAATGTTAAATTATGTCCGTTGCCTATCATGTTATAGTTAAATGGTTAACTCATTACTTTAATGCATGTCCTAGATCTTAGGAGCCATAAAATAGATATTTTATTACAGGCCATAAATATAGTTAACCAGTTTATAGTACGAACATCTGGAGACTAGACGATTTCTCATTGACATAACTAAATATCATCTATAAAATTGATCCGAATTGATATTAACAGTATCGTATTGAAATTATCTAGTTTATTGAAGTATTTTAGTTAAGAAATATAAAATCAAAATTTGTCACATCGTTAGTATTAATACTATAATAATACAATTGATATAAATTAATTAAATGAATATGTATATTGATGAACTTCTTTTGATATAATTTGTAATCTTCAAGGTCTAAAAGTGTAGTGGTAAGTGATATTTGTATAAAACGAAAAGTTTTTGAGGTCTATATATTTTATGTAATAGTAATAACTTAGTAACTATAAGTACGTTGAACCATCTAAGTACACTAATTGGTTATATTTTATTTATACCTCCTTCAAAAGTGACTTTGAAAAATCAAAGTAAATGAAATGTGGAAAAATAAATATAGTCTTTTCCCTTTGAAGATTGGCCCCAATTTCCTTCATGATTACCCAAAGGTTATTGAGTAGGTGCTTTTTAACAAAACAATTTCGGTATATAGCGAAATTTTAAAATTATAAATGTAATTAGTTGTTGAATAACGTTATTGGTTTTAGTATTCATATTTATTTATATTGTACCACTGGTGGAACCTCGTAAATAGTTCTTATCTTTATTTTAATTTTTATAAATAGTGATTTCCATAACAATTGTGGGTTCTGTATTGTTAATAAGATTAAAAAAATGGAGAAGTCGTAATAAAAAAAGTCTGTAAATTCCTTTTCAGTTCTTATATAACATTAATTCTATTTGTTAAAGAAGTTACAAAGAAAAGTCTCAAAAGTCTTTTTAATGCTTCTTTATTACTTATAATGTAACAAACATTTCTTTGAATGCGTAAACAAAGAAACTTGCGCTTCATATCTTTCGACTTTTTGTGTGTACAGTGTGAAATGAAATAATTTTTTTTATTGATTAAATACTTATTTTTTATTTACATAGTTGTTTTTTTGCAAAGATATGTGGAAAATTTAAGAAATAGTTTAGGTCAACATCCGCATAAGTATAAGTAATCGTTACACAAAACATCTCAATAAGTATAAAGAAAAAAAAATTCTTAATAATGTTGGACTTCTTTATTCTGGCGATGAAAGATTTTTTAAGGTTTATATTTTAGAAAAAAATATGAAACCTATGTTTATTAGCACTAATAGTAACTAAAATAGGTTAAAGAAATCTATTTATTTATTTATTCTTTATGTACACTTACACGTATATATATATAATAATACTAATTTAATAAAAGTAACATAGT
>DWLS01002291.1:0-18501 GCA_018246255.1 Pachliopta kotzebuea
AGTTACGTTTAATGTTAAGAAAATTTACACAACTATATTAATACGATAACTTACGGCGTTAATAACTCTACAATTAACTACTATTAGAAAATGATAACTAACTCGTTATGTTTTGTACGTATATAATTTAAAACATGCTCGTTAACTGTCGATTCTCTATTGTGTTGAAACTAAAATGAAAATAGTACTCGTTTATTGCATAATCGTATTTATTCATTTAACAATTTCTCTTGAGATAGTCAACAAGGAGAGAAATGAACAGGCAGCGTCTCTTGGTCATAACGCGAGGGAAAATGAAAATAATTTTCAATTTAACACAAAGCGTAATGAGATGAAAATTGAAGCTATTTCTAATAAGATGGAGGATAAACCAAGAGAAGTTTTAGACTCTGCTGCCAGTAGTCACCTTGTGTATAGACCTCTCTATGTTTATAGAAGAATAGAACATCACAAACGTCGAATAACAATGTACAACGCTTTTGCGGGCTAATATAAACCCTGAAAACCTTTAATTGTAAGTATATCCTTAATAAAAGTATATTGAATTTAGTACAAGATATTTCTAGATCTTAAAATAAAATTACAAAATTGATGAAGCTGTACTTATATTTACAAATAAAATATACTGATTAAAAGTTTTTGTATAAAGATTTTATTAATTGAAATCATGTTAACTTTCAATGATTCGTTGGACTGTCAATATAGTATGATAATTTATTATTTAGTATCACTAGTGGTAGTCCTCCGCTGCCGTACAACGTCTAGGTAGGTACCACAGTAGCTTCTGTTCCTGCCGCCAAGCAAGTATTGTGTTCCTGTTTAAAGGTTCTGTATGATAGTGCAATTATTGGGATAACGAGACTTAACACCTTATATTTAAAGGCGATAAGCGTAATGTTGTGTTGTGTATATCATCTTAGACAGCGCCACATTGTAATGGGAACTTACCATCAGATGAACGTTTTACTTGTTACGTCACCTTGTAGCTTAAGAAAAAAATTTGAATACACAAGGATATGTTCTGATTAGGTTAGATAACAGTTATAAGGACCATCGATTCAATAACACTTAATTTATAGGCAAAAAAAAGATTTCATTTTTTTATTACATTTTTATCTTTATTGCTTGTTAGGTGGCAATTATTGTGAAACTTTTTGATAAAATATAATTGCAGGTGACGTGAAACTGCAATGAAGTTTTTTCTCTTACTTTTTTGTAGCGTGTTCGTGTTAAACAAAATGTTACGAATTTACATTACTATTTTAATTGCGTCGTTTTTTGAAGTACACTAATTTATTTATTTATTTTGGTTTTTTTTGTGAATGATGTTATTACCCTCGGCCTCAATTATGGCCGCGAAGGCTTCGTCGGTTCCTGGGCGGAGTCCGGATCCGCGAGCTGAAAACGAATTTATATAAAGTATCTCAAAATATTGGTTGTGAAAATATATTTCATAGTTTTATTTTATATTTGTTGCAGATTTCTAAAGTGGGAGCTGGTATATCACCCATTCATGATTTTAAAAATCAAATCAACGCTAAACTTCCTAGAGAATCATTCTTATTAAAAACGCCTCAAGTAAGCATAAAAAATTTTGATAATTCCATACTAAAGGCTACAAAAAATTTGACACAAAATCAACAATTAGATGAAAACCTGTACCAAATATCCAAAGATTTAGTTTCGTCTATTTTATCAAAATTGGAAATACAAGATAAAATTACACGAATTACTAGAGAAGCTCTTGATGCTCCAGGAAAGAATAAAGGTATCACGGCTATAGAAACGAGACGAATTTTAGATTATATATCTAAAACATTATCAGGACATATTTTGAGCATAACAAGGGCATCGACTGAATCTGAATTACATCGCTTAGTTTATGGATTAGCACAAATTGCAGCTGAAGTGTCCATTGTATCAGCATTGAAAGATATAACATATGCAAAGGCTTTGTCTAAAAAACAATCAGTTGATTTATCCCTTCGTAAAAAGAGATCCATTTCATTAAAAGATAAAACGACACCGGCTCCTAATCCAACATCCACCTTATTCAGTATTATTATACAGAACCCCTTACCTTCTGTTAAAAGAGAGAATTCAAGTATAGTGTCAAAAGAAAATAATTTTATGTTAAACTCGCCGTATTCTCTACTTTCCGGGCGCGATAAGATACCGTTTCGTATCTTGTCTTTAAATGAAAAATCACCGTTATCTTCTAAAGGATTTTTGAATAAAACGGTTTTGGACAGCGAAAACCGTGATCAAATTAATAATGAAACCGGTGTTATTGTTCTGGATAAATCTATTAATGGAACACACTATATTACCGGCGAAACCCAAAGAGTTGATAAACAAGAATCAAATCCAGGGGAACTTATAGATGACTGGATTGATCCAAAAGATCATATATACGCTCTTAATCCTGATATAGTTGCTGAAATGGAAATAGAGCAGCCCGATATTGACGATGATTTTGCCAATCAAAAGAAGGAACGGCAAAAACTAGAGCGGCAGGAACTTAAAGCAAAGAAAGCAATACTTTACGCCGGAGATGTAGCATATTTAACCGCTGCTAGTGTCGTTGCTATGCGACGTGCATTAACAGCATCGATTGAAGTTCAAATGTCTGTAAAGTTTGCGAAAAATGGCATGTCGAACCACCAAGATTTAATGATGAATTTAGCAAAAACGGCCGCGCAACAAGCGGGAAAAGAAGCCAAAAGTGCAACCTCTAAATCTCTTGCTTGTGAACGAGTAATAAAGCTTGCTGTAAAATATACTGCGCAGTCTCAAGGAGCTCAGCTTAACCACGTTGCAAATCGGATTATAATGGACACTTTGTCTCTTGCAACACTTGCTAAGTCGATGGCTTTTGTTTCTTCTGATATTGCAATTAATTCACTTTATCAAGCTACTGATATTAAACCGCCATCGTAAAGTAATTTGTCAATGCATTATAATAAAATGATATAAAAATAATAGTAAAAAGCCGTTGAAATTTTTTCGTAACCTCCGTCCTAAGAATAAAACAGGTTTAAGGTTATATTCTTTATTTGTTATCTTACGTATATCAGACCTGTTTTAATTCACAAATCAGTAATATAAAAATGAACCGTGGAGAATCCTTTAAATTATAGGAAGAGAAGAAAAAGTTCTTGTAGTTCCCACCTATATATATATAGTCTATAGTCCCACCTATATAGTTTATAGTTGTATATGTAGCGAGTATATGCTTGTTACAGAAATTGTTTTTTTTTTACTTACTTTTTACTTTATTTAACAAAACCAATTAAATAAATAATTTAGACATTGAAAAGCTAAAAAACATATAATTCTAAAACATCAGTACTTATGAAATTTTTTATCACTTCTTAATCAGCTTTTCTCATAATCGCTTTTGTTTTCTTTAAATCGAGAATGAGGATGAACTAGCAAATTACTTTTTGTTTTAACTTCCTTTTGAGTGTTACATTTTTTTAATACTTCTTTTGTTCCAATCGACCTGCTAGAAAAAAAAATTCAATTATATACAAATTAAACAGGTGTTTAAAATTATTCTAATATATTGGTTTATTATAGAAGGAATATATAATTCAACTGTTAAATGTTGATATAATAACAGTAATTAAGGTAGATCTTTGATTCTTTATTTTTATTTAATTATACCCAGAAGATTCAGATCTAACGATTAATACTGAAATATCTTCATTTGCGCTATACTGTATGACTGCTGACGTTAACGTAACTGCTTTTACCATTTATGTAGTAATATTTCTTAATATTTAAATATTATAGTGGTAATTTCTCTTACCAAGACTAATCGTACAGTTGACCAGAATTCGTCCATACATTGGAATCAGTTTCTAAGTTCAATGGATTTGTTGACCCACCAGTTTCAATTTGTGTGAACTGGCCGTGCTTCAATGCATATTCAGGTATTGCATGAGCATTTGGAGTAAGTTCTCTTTCGAATGGTAGAGCATAACAAACACCGACAACAATGAGCAGCATGAGAAGTTTTAGTTTCTGTAATAAATATTATTTTAACACATACTTGGCCTGTTAAAAAGATACTAAGGTTCCCCATCTCATGCTAATTGGTAATTAAATGAAAATAAAAAACATAATGAAAAACAATAATTAAACAAAACTTACTACTAATCAATAAATTCAAAACTATTATTATTGAACAAATTAAAACATTAGTTTGTCTTTCATATATTCTTAAAAGTTATGATAACAATATTGCATACACTTATATTAATCTATAAAACATTATACTTAAGAAGTCTTTGTAACGAATATAATAAAGTATTTTTTGTATTTATTTTTTAACTCACCATTTTTGATGAATCTGATTCTTTCGCTTTATGAAATATCATTGTGCTCAATTCGTAAAGGAGACGAATTTATACTCGAGTGAATCAATAACAAAAAGACAGGTATAATCTATACTTCTTTTTTAATGCCAAAATTGTTTTCGTGCTCTCGCTAATATTTGACCGGACGAAATTAATTTGTTTTCTTTAATGTTTTTTATTGTGTGTTAGTTTGTAATATATGTAGTATTAAATACAGATATAGAGAAAAAGGTAATAGCAAAGAATTTCTCTGCGATGTCATACATACATATTTTATTTAAATTAAAATGGTTAGTGTTTAACCTACATCCCAGCCATGTTAGCGTAGTAAAAGCCTATTTCCTCCTTTTTTATTTTCTATTTGAACTGAATCACTGACGCCGGCAAGGTGTTCCACTGCTTTGCAGTTCCTTCCAAAAAGAAGGAGATAAACCTATTAGTTGGCAAACTGGGAATGTTTACCAAATAAGCATGGTGACCGGTGGTAAAGTGAAAATGGGAGAATCACGACAAATATCACTTTCCCATTTTTCTAGTGATCCTGGCCGAATAGATGCATAACATTTTTTTTGAAGGTTACCGGCCGCTGAAAAGGTCACAAATGCATTCCAATCATCGACTTGATTGCAACTGCTTTACTGGTGATGATGGTTAAATTAAATCATTCTAAAGGCAGTCTAGTTAAGGTATTCGTAAACGGCAACAAATATATAATATAATGTAATAACTATATAATATGGTAAAAAGGGTGAATAACAATAACGGACAGATGATTTACTACCATCTAGCGTTACAGTGTTATTTACATAAAAGAAAACTCGGAGAAGTTACTTGGTTACGAACTTGCAGTACATGTCTTTAACCAAACGATATAGTTATTATATTATATCACTAGAGAGCATTAAAACAAATATTAATATCACTGGATAATTGTACAGTCCCTTAAAGTCCAACAAAATTGACGAATGTGTTTCTTTTTATAATCAAATATGAGACATTTTTAATATGTCAAGTATTTAAAAAGAAATAAACCGTTTTAGATATTAAATACTAATAAAGAACTAATTAGCGCAGTGACCCAAAGTAATGTATAATTAAATTACAACAAAGGTAAATTACCGATTTTATCGCGTTTAATTAAGTTTTATTAAAATTATAATATTCATGTATACCAAACAAACCAAAATTACAATAGTGTTATATTCATGAAATAGAATTTACTTTTAGAAGATACTGTTGTTATTGATGTATTTTCCTTAAATTTCTTATTAAATAATAAACAAAGAACATACTTTAAACAGTAAAAAAGAATTGTGACTGTAAAAGATTACGGAATAATAATGAGAAGCTATTTATGTTGTAAAGGAAACATGCACGTTTAATAAAAGATGTTTTAATAAGAATTTCTAAGGATTGTGACTTAAAATGATGATTATGTCATAATTGTGTTAAAGTAACTAAAATATAGTTATGTACATATGCCGTAAATTTCTAATAATTGCTATAATTATTTATATTTATTAATTAATTATAAACATTTGAAACGGCGTTTTCAAGATCATATGAACTGGAAAAACGTTTCCTATCGTAGATAGGAAGATGAACACACTTTATCCTTTCTAGGACAACTATTTGCTATGCTTTAGCGAACATATATATAATAAGAATTTTATAAACATTAGTAATCACTAGTATTTCTTTATGAAATCAGATGTAAATTAGAATATAATATGTATTAGGGACGCCTCAAGCCAGCAGCGGACGACAATAAGCTATAATAATGATGATAAAGAATATTTCAGGTAATGTATTTCTGACATGGAACAGACAAAAATGATTTATATGAACAATATGTTTTTTAGTAAGTGGAAGAGTTTTTTAAGGAGTAAGTGGGCAAACGAGCGAACGGTACGGTACACATGATGTGTTTACTGACACCCATAGACGCATTACCCGCAGAGTCGAGACTGCGTTGGCGATTTTGAAGGAGGAAGAGGTAATAGAGTGAAATATTATAACAATTACATTAGTTATAAAATATAAAGTTTTTATATGTTCTTTTTATAATAATAAACGATAATGTGATTGAAGTCAGCAGAATAACAACTAAATTTTTTATTTCAAATAACGAATTGCAAAATAAAATATATTATAAACATTTAACAAAATGAGTAAATTTGACAAAATTGATGTGTATTTCAATGTCAGATACAATAGTGCATTTTATGAATGCAATATTTAAGAATTCGCTATTTGTTTGGATTATTATTCAGATTTTATTGTCAACATTTTTATTAGTAACGTTTTTGTATTTACAGAGATTGTAGATTTTGACTACTTTTAAAATTGTCCATACTGGGCTTCTTACTGAATATGTACTGCCAAATGCTTTACGCGCTTTCAACTCTTATTTGTGTAATCAAGTATATTATAAAATATGTAAACTTTCATTACACGTTTATCGAAAATCACGTTCGTGTAGCTTTACCTAGTACGGAAAACAGGCATCCCTAAATTGTTAAGATATGAGTCGATTTGAACACGTTATAAATAGACACAATAAAAAAAACATCTGTTTCGTAAACAAATTATCAATATTGTAAAATTCTAAAAACGTGATGTGGATACACACGTAAAATTCATTTATCACTTTTAAAGTCCTCATGTTTTCAATGTCAGACACGAATTCATTTTTTTTTAAATATTAAAAAACCTTTGTTCATCCAGAGACGTTCTCTTTGTTATTAAAGGATTAGTAACAAGAAGTAGTGATATCTGTTTGTCTTCTGTACCAGTATTAGATGTCATATTAATTGCTATTATTGCTACAAAAGGGTACAGATTTAATAGATAGGAATTATGCGAGCAATCAGCTCAGTGACCTAATTTCACTGTTAATTTTGTGTACAGCTATTTAATACCCACCGTTCGACGTAAAACAAAGGCATCCAATTTAATTTCAATTATAAACGGAAAAACGCCTCATTAATATTGTAATTTTTGTACTCGTTTTCGATTAATGTTTTGGGTGAAGGAACTTTGCTTTGTTATCGCATAATAAATTATATATTTTGTGCAAGACACATTTGTTGGTTGATTTTTAGTAAATATAATCGTTGGTTAAATGCTAACGATACCATTGCAACATATGTTAATTGATTAATAACAATGTATAAATCCAAAGAATACATAGGTACTGCAACGTTATGTTTAAAATATATACCTATAATAAAATTATATTTACTATAACTAATAAACATTATATATATTGCACTCATTTCTGAATTATTTTCCTATTTACATATTTTGCAACCATATTTTTTTTTTGTTAGTTGCGGGTCAATGCTTGACCACGATCACAACTGGTGTTAAGTGGTGATGTGGTCTATGATGGTAAAGCGCATTAACCTAATAAGTGCTTATTCACTCTTTTCTTGAAGACGCCCACATCGTATTTGGACAGGAACACTGTCGCCGGCAAGTTGTTCCAGTCCTTTGCTGTTTTTAATAGAAGCGAGGAGCCAAACCTCTTTGTGCATTGCAGGTAACGAGCGTGCGGATGTATTGGCTAAAGATGCTGCATTGCATAAAAAATCAACACCTGACTATGACTAATGTACCATCGCTTACATAAAACACACACTTAGATTACAAACTCGTAACAATCGGAGTGATAGATTAGTGCATTTTTTCCCAATACCGACAAAGCATATGCACTGTTAAAAGTACGAAGTTAAATCCGCTAATTGTTCAGGCTTTAACAGGACATGGGGCTTTGGCCAATATCTATACAAATTTAAACGCAAAGACGTACCGTCTTGTGCTTGTGATCCTATCGTTGAAGAAAGTATTATGCATCTTCTTATAGATTGTCCAAAGTATTCAAGGGATACGACAGATATAGAGATGAGAATGGAAAGAAGATAAGTAAAGAAAATCTTAGCGAAATAATAATGTCGCATAATAAAGCAGTACTCTTAAAATGTATGGAAAAGATTACACAGGATGCTGTTAAAAGAAATAAAAATAATTAGCTAGTAACTATGTACATTTATCGGCTTTTGCTATTAGTAGATAAAAATTATAAAAACAAATAAGTATTTTATAAGCAAACAAGGTCTCCGAATATAGTCCGAGGAATAAAAGAGTATATTAAAAAAAAACCTCTTTGTGCGTATATGATATGTATTGTATATATTTATAGATAACCGATTTAGGGTAGAGGCTATTATTAACATTTACCATAGGAAAAATATTTGTTAACGTTATTTTGTAATATCTCGTCATAGATGGATTAACGTCTTCGTTTATTATTACCGAAAATATCCATTTAACTAAATTTATTAAAAAAATATTACAGAAACTAATAGTTTTTTTAAATAATGAAAAATTAAAAGCAAGTACAAAGTTAACAGAAAATCAATTTTGTTAATTTTTAGTTTATTTAAAATCTATTGAAAAAGAATATAAGTGTAAAGAATCGTTAGCTCTCAAATATATATCTTCCATTAAACTTGGTAGAAATTACTATAAATAGCTAAGCTTCAAATTTACGTAAGGAATTTATATGCCGAAAGAACTAAAATTATACTCCTGTTTGAACAATAATTACGATAATTTAAATGTTTTTGTATTAAAAGCAAGGGCGAATGTTTTAAAATACTGTAGTTTTTATGAAAAAAGTATTTAACAAATGCAACAACGGCACCAATGCAATAATGCCCACAGCAGTGACTCCGTTCAAAATAAATATAAATTGTGGATGCTAATGGATACTGAGAAAATAATATAAATGATATTAAAATGACTTACTAATACGTAATTTAAATATAATAATACATGTACAGTTCTTATTAGCAAAGAGAATACTCTGATGACGTTTCGTGCTTTATTGTTACACAAGTCGACGGTTCGGGGACCTTGGTTTGGCGACTTAATTTTTTTTATTAAAACCTATTTGTAAGAAAAAAAAACTAATAATTTGAACTTTTTAAGACATATGAGACAGAAAAAGTAGATTAACAGGAACCATTCTAATTACTGTTTTATTTAGTTTGTAGTGGCTTAGTGTTCTTTTTTAAGACATTTAAACACCCTGGGTTGTTCGAATATAATGTATTATATGTCTATTTTTCTTTATTTTATATGTATAGTAGTTGTAAGTATTATTAAGCTACGTTTTTAAATTGCAACATCGATATATTCCAGAAGAATCGTTTGTGGCGATTGGGGCAACGTGAGGACTGGACTTTGTCCGGCCTTGCAGAAACTCGTGTGAGCGGTTTCTTAATGCCACAGACATTTAGATATTACGCATTAAATAGACCCCTGAGTGTGAGTTCTTTTTAATTTTTTCTTCAAACCTTTATTTAAACAAAAAATATTTATGAATATTTTTTGTTTCTATGGCATCAAAGAATGATATACATTCCTGGTGGAAGTTATGACTAGTTAAACCCTCTCTGTGTAAATACAGAGAGGGTTTAACTAGTAAGGAGTAATTAAATATGTCAATGACATTTTAGGTGCACAAAAGAAACCTTAATTTCTGTTAAATAGTAAGTACTGGTATCACTGTTAAAAGTATACTAAACTTATTTATAAATATTCTACATAAAAAATTAATATTTAACTTTTGTAAGTATGTTATCGTGCCACATAAAGTTTAAGTCAATTTGAAATGCCTCTATGCCGCAAAGGCGCTTGCCATGTAACAACACGCAGTCCCCTGTTGAATTCCGAAGCCACATATTGTAGAGTTTTGTTGTTGGCAGGATTTTTCGAACCTGCCTATCTAGCAATCATTTTTATATTTTAAATCTGCCGCCATAACAGCATTATTTATATGCATCCGCTATTACGGAATTTAAAATATGGAAGCCCAGAGTATTGTGAGCGAGCAGGCTTCGCGATTTACGTTATTGTACTATGCTTTAATTTCAAATGTGCTCATTGTATAGGAAAATAAAAGTGTCAAAATCTTAGATTTTATATATATAATCATTATCAGCGATGAAATATATGTACATTATTATAATAAAAGTGACCAGATAAGTAATGCCATCGATACCAAGGTCCAAGCAAGCAATTCATTTTTTAAATAGCAAGAATTTTTGTACACGTATTATACATTTAAGTTTATTAATTGTTTAATATATTTTTGGCAAATACATTAGTAATAACATGTTTTGACCCTCTCATCTGTGGTTATAAGTCATCTTTTTAACAAACGCCAGATTAACTATTTCATAATCTACCAAATAATCGATCTTTTAACATTGTCCTCTGCATTTTTAATTTAAATTATTTTTACAGTACATATATATAAATACACGTATATAAATGAATATATCTACGGTATGATTACAAACAAAATATAAGCAAAGCTTATTTTTTGCATGCAATTAAGCTAAAAAAATGTATTTTTAAAGAAATAAAATATAAAAGAAAGAAATAATTTGTTGATTTTTACATGGTTTTCTCACGGATTTTGTTTATTATATTTTTATGTGAAATTGTCATGGGTTTAGTATACTTTAACAATCTCATACCTTTTTTCTCGGACTATAAGAAGCACCTTAAAGTTACTACTTTTAAAATAGTACTTATAACTTTTAAATATTTTAACGTCACTATACCATCATTACTTTTATTTATTGTTAGAAAGATGCACAGATTTAGAGATGATTTATTAAAAGAAAGTTATGTTAATTTCAGACCCTAAGATGATTTAGTAATTTGAATTACTTTTTCTTTGCAAAAAGTAATGTTTTAAAATACCCTGAAAAATAAAGTACTTACGTAAACTTATATGTTCCCAGGTTATGAATACTGGTCTTTGTATCTGCTTATTAACTACATGTAATTGTTGGACATTACACTTAGTATAATATACGGGTAGAACTTTAGACATAAATTATGCACATAATAAGTACTTAAAAGGAACTGCTTAAATGAACATATGAATGGAATCCGTCTTACGTTTCGCTGGATTTTTATAATGTAATATGTTTAAATGAATAGCTGTTATGAATATACAAGGATAAACTAATGAATTCTTTTATAAAAAAATCTTTAACATGTCGTTAGATTTGATAAAGTTTTTTTGACTGATAGCGTCAATACATACCGGTGGTAGGTCTTCGTAGTCAGAGACTTTCTAGTTAGGTACCATCGCAAGTCCTGTTTTTACTGCCAAAAAGTAATTTTTGTACATTACTGTGTTCTAGTTTGAAACGTGCTGTAAGCTAATGAAGAAAAGTATACTTACCAGTATTTCTTCACTAGCTTACAGCACGTTATTATTATATTATAGTAGTTTATGGGTCATATTTTCGATTTTCTTTAATATCATTTTCTGCCGGATTAAATTAATTCAAAATAAAATAAAAAGGATCTAAAATATGCTAACGGCGAATTAATTATTCATTGATAAAAATAAGGCCTTGAACTTGTACGTTTAGCTACACAATATTTACTAAATCATGTATAAATATCCGGTATTCGTATTTGGAAAACGTCATTTTATTATTAGTAAAATTAATGGTCAGTGACACGAGTTACTCCTGTTTCCAAGTAATGTATGTGAAGGGTACGTACAAAACTTAATTGTGCCTTATATCGTCACGCAATAGCTAACCGCTTTCCTTTAAAATTTGAGTTCAAAGTGCCCTGGTTATATAAGTAGACGAGAATTGTGGAAAGAATATTTGAAACAAAATTTACCAACGCTAACAGCTAAACCAAACAAATTGTACTTGTGTAATGTTTAGATGAATTTATATTTCAATTAGAATCCCTTTGACGTCGATAAATGGTGTAGTTAGTTTATAGCAATTCTGCGATGTATTATTACTGACAACTAGAAGAATGGTTTTTACTTCGAAACGTGTAAAAGTACGTTTTAAAATAGTAATGTTGTTCTTTTCGTTACAGGTAATAAAAAAATTTGAGACTGTTAAAATTTTTTGTAAAAAAAGATTTATTTTCCATAGCATTTGTGTATTGATTACTACAATTTGTATAGTGATTATATACTAATTAATAGAGTCCATGGAAATATTAAAAAAGGATCTTTAAAGGAAAAAAACAGGAAAATATATATTAAAACCAATTAAGTTATATTTTAACTTTGTTCTATTTAAATATTTTTTCGGCCGAAAGAAGACTAGTTCCTACGAGGATAATTCAAAAATATTTACAATGTAAGAAAAAATAAAATGTTTTTTCACATGTTTTTCTTTTAAACTTTGTGTTCCTTTTTTAAATTTTACTGGTACCATATTTTTGTGAAATAATTAGTTTCTTGCCCTTGTTAATGAAACGAAAATATGTGTTGGAATTAATTATAAATTATTCAAGATATTGGGCACGATATTAACACACAATATCTTGTATAGTGTTTTCCGTTAGCACAATTTCAGTTTTTGAATATTTAACCTCAATGATCTGTTTTACATTGTTTTAAATATAGTTGAAAGGGATGATTTGCTTGTTTGTGTTCACATTTAATAATAAAGTCAAATATTTAGGGCATACATGGTGAATAGTAATTAAATTAGTACTTTTATTTTTACAAAAACAGAATTAATGTCGTATTTCGCTGTAGATGATGCCATTCAGGAAATAAAGTGTTCAATGTTAACAACTATAAAGGTGCTTTTAATTAGTTTCAACATATTATATCTTTAAAAAAATTACCAAGTAATAAAAGTATTCACATTAATTCTATATTAAAAGAATGTTTCAAGACACCAATGTTACCACTATGACCGGAAAAAAAACTTAAAATTTAATCATTGTAAGGATTTTTCATAGTTTGATTATTTATATTTGTGTTAATTTAAAAATTCCATGTAACTCTAAACTTATAAGATGATCACTTGTTTTACTCCACTAGAATATATTAATTAAAAAAACTGGCAGATTTTAAGGTTTCCTAAGATCGTAAAGTAAATATTAAGAAAAAAATAGTTATCAAAATCATGTTATGGTACAATGCAAATGATTAATAATGATGCTCCTACGAATTTTATCTCCAGAAAGTTTTTTCTGTCAACGATTTATATTTAATTTGTTTAATATGTATATCAAAATGTATTGGGATAAAAAGAGTACTAAATTGTAAAAGAATGTATCATCATCACCATGATACGCAAGCAAGTAAATATATAATATAAAGAAATGGAGTATCAAAGTCCACTAGACTTGATATGGTTTGGTAAAGCAAATGTGTCGATACCAATTTGTGGATATGTGTATTACACAAACAAAATGAAATGGTCACTAACGGATGGGTTAACTAATGAACAATAGCCTTTTTATTTTAGTATCATTATGATCAGAGTTGTTGCTCGTCAAGGTTTGTGTACATATTGCGTAGTGGCTTATTACCCAAGAGAGAGTCGTATTGATCTCACGTCTGTTTCTATTTTTAAACGCTTTTTAGCGGAGTAACAACAGAATACAGAATTTAATTAAATAAGAAAATGTATTCAATCGCAGAAGCTACTTTAGCTTTTATCGTTTTGTATCTTTTTTCTTTCCTGTTCGAAGTCGTATCGGGATTAGTGTTATGAGCCTTAAAATATATTGATGAAAATGTGATATTTTAATTATTAGTGTTTGTTAGAATATTAGTTAGATGATAAGTTAATCAGTCAACATATCAATGCAATAATTTTAAGTTTTTTGACTTTCTCTTATATCTTTCTCATATTATTATGTTTTTAACTGCAAATCTTTGACTTCGCAGAGCGCCGATCCTGATGTTTAGTAAGTTCCTTTGTTTTCTTAATTACACTTTCTTTTACTTAAACTAAATTATAGGAACTTTATCGAGTTTATTTCATTATCTTATTACTTAGTCATATTTTATATAAGAAATCATTGTACGTTTTCTTTCTATTGTTTTTTTTTCCATTACTGTCGCAATTTTTTTACCCAGCAACTAATTATTATATAGTATTTCGACGTAATTTGTCCTCATTATCACATTTCTTATTTTTCCAATGTTCATGTATTCTTTGGTCGTATGTACGACAAAAATATATGATATTTTTGACTTTTTAAATTTTAGTTTATAATACATATGATAGTTAGCCTATAAATGGTTTAACTTTTGGTTTTATTTAAACAAACCTAAGTACCGTGGTTACAGCCATTTATAATTACATGATTTTCGCGGGGTACCTTAAATAAATATAGAATGACATTATAATAATATATAATCATATGTACCATAACCATATGTATGTTCCATTTAGTTAAATTAATATATTTTGTGTAAACAATATTTTGTAAAAGATTTGCTTTGAAAAATAGGAATCGCACTATTAATCTTTTCTTAATAGTGATATATTTTAACAAATATTTTTTTTTATCAAAATAAGTTTAAAATTAAAAACAAATGATGCGAAAATAGCAATTCCGTTACTAAATTATATTTTTTATGTATTCGTTTTCGTTAATTTTTAATAATATTCATAAGGCGAAACGTGTATCCGAATTGTGTAATTAAAATTTGACATTTATCTCTATAGATACATTACAATGTTTTGGTTAGGATTAAAACTATTGTTTTAAATTCTATTTTTAAATATATTTATAAAATGAAATATATCAGTGTAACTAATCAAGCAATAAAGTGTAATAGACTTTCATATTACCCTCAATGTAGTTATTCGACAATTACTTGTAAAAAGTGGCAAAGTGTTGTGGGTTTGGAAGTGCACGCCCAATTAAATACTAAGTCTAAATTATTTTCGGGTGCGCAAAACACTTTTGGTGGCTTGGTGAATAATTGTGTTTCGTTATTCGATGCTGCCATTCCCGGCACGTTACCAGTGCTTAATAGAAAATGTGTAGAATTTGGTATTTTAACGGCTATAGCGCTTTCATGTAAAGTGAATGATGTTTCTACTTTTGACCGAAAACATTATTTTTATGCTGATTTACCCACTGGATATCAAATTACACAACAGAGAGCGCCTTTAGCTAGTGACGGAGTAATAAATTTTCAGGTAGTTTTATTTGAATAACCAAAACTTCATACATCTAGACAAGTCATACACTGATTACAATGTTTATATAATTTTTCTTAAAGATTTTAGGGAAGAAGAAGAGAGATAAATTTTCGCTTTATTCTAAATATTTAAATTTGGATTAGTATTTACTATTTAGTTTGCACCTGTGAACTTCGAGCAGGAAATTAATTATTCATTTATTTCCTAAACATATTATGATAATTTTTACGGAAAGCATCTATGCATTAAGTCTGTCTGCTGTAAACTATTGTTGAGTGTTATAAAGTTTTTAAATTGTTTAGTTTAAGTTACAACATGTTATTTCAAACTTAGCACAGAAGAACAGTAACAATTAAACAACTTTTCCTTGAAGCAATTTTTTTTCATTGTGTTTGGTTGTAATAAAAATTGGTCAAAAACCTTAGTGTTTACTCAACAATTCAATAATCAGTTATTGACTGCTCAAATTTTCAAGCAAAGAAACAATTATGGTAATAATAAGATTCTTGCTTGTAAAGAATTGAATTACAAAGTGCCAATTAATGTAATTTTGAAAAGTTATTTATGTCACAAACATGACTTAAATTTATAAAATGCCTTTTGCTATTATTATTTGGCTATTTATCTTGTGAATAAATTCTTGTGTTAAATTTTCTGACTTATATCTATAAAACAAAATATTATATACTAAACTTTTTTTTAACTTACTTTGTTTGGTTTGGTATTTGTATGACTTATTGTTTTTACAAATAGAATTAATTAAATTAATGAGTAAAACAATTTATTATATGTTGTTGTTGTATCTATTTATACTTGCAGAAATAAAACTTTAATTTAATTATTTCTTAATCTCATTTGTTCTCAGGTATTTACACCAGGAATCCATAAGAAGCCATATAAAAAGAGCTCTAAAATTAAACAAATTCAACTAGAACAGGACAGCGGTAAATCACTTCATGACATTGAATTTAAGAAAAGCCTAGTGGATCTTAACAGAGCAGGAGCACCACTAATTGAGCTTGTTTTTGAACCAGATTTGGAGGTACTTTTTTTTATAAAATATCAACTTGTCTATATTAGTATTAAAAATGAAAGTTTAGATAATTTAAAAATAAATTTAGATAAGATTAAGAATATTGTGCGAAGGACAATGTCGCTAATAAAAATAAAATACTAACATAGTTTTTAAGATTTTTACTAACATTATATGGATCTTCGTTATCCGAAATAAAGAGTTCTTATTTTATTTATTTAATTTGTAGATGATAAGTGCTTGCTGTATGAAAGAGATATGAGTAAGAATTATATCAGAAACAGTAGCCACAAAATAATTTTTATTTTATTTACATGCTTTCGTCATTTTCAAAAAATGGTTGTGTTAGATTAGTCTTTTTGCTGGTAGTAGGCTTCTGTAGCTTATAGTTAGCTATGTTCTTTTTTGGCTATTGTTCCTGCTGTTAAACATTAAGGTGTAAGCAATACTGTATTTGAGTTTGGTGGGTGCTATAGTTATGGATATCAGTGGGGTAATGAGGCTTAACCTTTTTTATCTCAAACTGACTTTATAGTAGTTCATAAAGGTCCAAAATAAAGCCAGACATTATGGGCAAATGTTTCATGTATCATAAGTTTTACCATCTTGCTTGTTGCTTAGAAATATTCAATATTTAATGTTCAAATCTCACATAATTGTACCTTTAAAGACTTGATGCTTTTTTGAATAATTTGTGAATTACAGGATGGTGAGGAGGCGGCGGCGTTAGTAAAGGAGCTTGTTTTGATTGTGCAAAAGCTTGGCACCTGCACTGGACGCATGGAAGAGGGTGCTCTAAGAGTGGATGCTAATGTCTCATTAAGGCGACCAGGGGAGCCACTCTCTACACGAACTGAGGTCTTTAGAAAGTAATTTGTATGTGGTATATCGATCTACAAACCATTCAAAGTATCTATTATTTTATGGAGAAGTAGAGTCATATTATAATAAAAATATCTATCAATCTTGTTTCATGCATTGACTACTTGTCTTAATAAAAATTATCGAGGTTTTTAAGTTTAGTGTTAATTTGCCTATTTACATATATATTTATTTAAAGTAAATGCTAGTTAGCTTGAGACATCAGGTGGAAGGGTTTTTAAAAACTGTATGCTTGGGCCTTACTGCCCCAAGCTATGAGATGTTAAGTTGATAAAAACTGACAGAGAACTGACTTTATTTAGTAATAGAACCTTCTTATGTACTAAGGGCATACAAAGGGTCCTTATGGCTAGTTTATGAACAACATGGTTAATGGATCTGTTATCAAGTGGTAACAGATTTATGTTTTAATTTAATCATAAGTGTTTCTCTTGTTTTTTGTTGGCCTTCCTCTTATGGCGACATAACTCGCTTTAAGTAATTTTTATATCAACTCACGATATAGACCTCCATTTTACAAGGCAAGTGATTAGAGACTGTGTCATCGAAATAGTTAAAGAATGTTTTAACTATGCCCCCCATTCCTTTAGACAGAGTTGCGTACTAGAGCTTCATGTTATGTTATGGATATTACTTAAGTCCATGTCTTGATATATTATGTGGTTATATATAGGATATGTTTATTATCATGTTCAGGAAAATATAGAGGACATCTTTTTACTGTGTTCAATATTAAATTAAGATTGTTATTGTGGTTTATACAAACTAAAAAGTAGAGAATTCTTATAAGTTAAGTGTTTGTTATATATTAATAAATAAATAATTTTTTAGAAACTACTACATAACGTAAATTGTTGTTATAAAAATATTTATGAATTCGTTTTATACATTATTGACAAATAATAATATATTTTTTTATCATGGTTTTATAAAGAATGTTTAGTATGACCTTTAAGTAATTGCAATATCATGTAATATTCACTTTCGAATAAAAAGTTGAATATGGATGTAGCCTTGAACAATTACTTCCGTGAGTGATTTCTTGAAAAAACAACGATTATTAATTGCATTTATATATTGTTTATTATTTCTAAGCGATAACATCATTTAAATTGAGGACAATACAAATACAAATATACTTTATTGTGCACTATCACAGAGTTACAAAAAAAGAAAGTACATAAGGATTTTCATAAAA
>DWLS01002292.1:0-18496 GCA_018246255.1 Pachliopta kotzebuea
GGGAGAGAATGCCTTTTGGCATTAAGTCCGCCTTTTTGTACTTCTATGTGTGCAAATAAAGTTCTTAAATAAATAAAATAAAATATATAGCATAGGTATGAGAAAGCGGTGTCCAAAAAGTCTGACGGCAGTGACTAATGAAACAAAACACTAGTACTGTACTCGGTGGTGTTCTACAGAGCGAGACGGCACTATATCTATGAGGCTGAATCACACAGGAGTCACCAGGGTTCAGCAATATGTTGGAAAAATTGCAAATGTTTTATTTATGATGACAAGCGAGATTATCTAGATGTTCAATCGAAGGTGAATGTATGCCTTATAACAAAGTGGCCCTACACTACACTGCACCACATTATTACCTTAAGACATTAAGCCTCGTTACCCCAGCAATTTCCTTAGTTACAACACCCTTCAAGCTGGAACACAGGAACCTTTTCATACTACTAGCCTAGTCTGCAAAGGTACCGGGTTTGATCCGGCCTGCACCAATGAATTATTCAATTAATGTGCAGTTAGTATAAAAAATGATATTACGTGTTTGAATCCATGTATCAAATCCCGTGGCTGTAACCCTTAAATAAAGTACTTGGTAGCATAAAAGGAGTCTGCGATGATACTTCCATAGATCTCCAGCAATAGACTTCTTACCAATTAAAAAAATCAACTTTAAGTGATTCATTACTATAATTATTAAGTACAAAAATAAATTGTTTAAAAAGAGAGAACTGTCATCTTAATCTTTATTAGTCCACTACTGACAATGATACATTCAGTATACTTTAAATTTAAAAGTACACATATTTTACTATGAATAGTTTTATGTTGTGTGGTCACCCTAGTTGCGAATAATTCATTAAATTACCTGATCCTGCTGCACGTCCGACTCATTCCTAATGACTGACCACATTGCTGGATATTTGATAATGTCAGTTATAAGGAAGTAGCTTCTGGGTATCAAATATATAAAGGATATAAATATCATGTTTCATTATAAATCATGAAAGATGTATGGAAATTTAAATATGTACTTTGACATTATTGAAGTATAGTTTGAAAACTTAAAAAATATATCAAAAATGAATGGTTTGTGTGGTCAAAAATAACTACAAGTTTATATATATCTAAATTTTTCTTTCTTATATATAAAACAATATGACTATTATATTTTCTACTTGTTTATATAGTTTAAACACCATGTTACATTGCCTAATGTATATATATCAACTCTGTTAAATTCAAAGCCTTTTTAAGCAGTAGCTTTCTATTGGCTGATGATAATGATAAATTCTAATCAATGATGATATACAAGAAAAAATACAGTATTTCTAATTGAAGAGAACTGTAGCTATTGAAATTATGTATAGTAAGCCTCTAAACTAAAAACAAGGTATCGGTAAAGCAAAATAAATTACTTTTATATCTATACTACAAATTGCTATTTAAGGGGTAGATAAAATAATTAGTATTATACAACAATGTAATCTGTTGAATAAAAAAAAATACATGACACATTGTTTACTACAATAAAGTTAACGCTGTAATAGTTGTTACAAACGGGTGCCAATGGCAAGGCCCCACTACAGTGATGTAATGCATTGTTTGAACTATCATTGTAGTTATTACATTATTAGAACTACAAATGTTACAAGGTAGAATGTGTTTGGACGGAGTATTAATTTTTTTACTAATGAACACTTAAGGTATTTTAAGCGTTTATTGAGTAAAGAGCTGGCACGTCTCTGATAATTGCGGTGCAGTAACTACATCAAGGTTTAATTGGTTTAATAGGCCCCTTGGCAGTGTTCGGTTGCCATAAATGTTTCAGTTTAAATATGCACATACATTTACATATACATATAAACAATATAAGATTACATCCTGTGTGCAAAAATTATGTCTACGGAGAATACATAACTGCCCATCATGTGAATATCTTACAAGTATACCTTTAGGTACTTATTCAATCCTTGGTCTATTGCCAGCTATGATATTAAAAAAATTAAAAAACTTATCATTAATAAAAATAATATGTGTTTAAAAATGTTTTTTTATACCATTAAGCAGGCGAATTAGCTCATGGCCTGTCTGATGTTAAGCAGTTACCGTAGTCTATAGACACATGGAGTACTAGAGGCATCACTGGCACATTGCTGATACCAGATAAACCTTATCATGCCCTTTTTAAAGGACTCCATTGTGTAGCACCTAGAGGAAACTTTGGCAGAGAGTTCATTCCATAATTGGATGTTCTTTGATAAAAAAATTTACTGAAACCCTCTGTTGATAATAGACAGAGTGATAAAGAAATGTAGTTGAAGACATCATATAAAAAATGTTATTTTAACCTTCTGGTCTGATTTCATCAAGGACACAGTAAACCACTTTAAAGTATTTTATACTGCTCTTTTATTAATAAAAATATTGCCACGTATTCCTACTTTACATGCAAAATATTTTTCATTAACATACACAAGTTATAATATAATTTTTCTCAAAACAAACTTTCTTGGTTTTTGTAACATTGCATGCTTACTAACCATTGTATTCAAAATAAATTCTTTCATAGTTATATTTCTTAAGGAATATGAGTATTTACTAACCTGAGTAATTATATTAAAATGAATAATTCTTACATTATATTCAATGTAGCAGTTGTACAATTTTATGTTAAAAATATTAAAACAAAAATAATAACTCAAATATTAACTCAAAACAGGGATTACTATATAAAACAAATAATGTACCATTAGTATCATTAGTTATTCATAATAAGGATGTATTATAAATAAATGTTCAAAAATCAAAAATATAGGAGAAACAGATATTTTCAGAAACCTCAGTAAGTTAGGAATTAATTTGATTTTGTTAAGAAAATAATAAAAAGTTTTCAGTTTTATTTCTTATAATTCTTAATGCTGGCAGAGAACTGTATTAAAACAGATTTATGCATGCATCAATTTTTTTTGTCATAATGAATCATTGTCTAACAAACCTTAGTAATAGTTTATGCAAACACTAAATGATATAACAGATTTAACTAATGAAAAAATCTAGTAAAATTTGAGTTCTCAAATTTTTCACTGTAATAGCAGTGAACTTGGAGGGTTATTATTTATAATTAAGGTTTCACTCGTCATGTAACTAATAGTATCAAATCCTAAATAGACACATTATCAAAATAGAGCGACAAAGATAGAGCGCTTTGTCTTAACTCCGAAATTATAAACACATGGGTGTGCCGTGTCAAAATATTATGCGAAAATGCGTATCAAGGCCGACTCATAACGTTTCGCTTATTAATAACAATCGCGACATTATCATTCTATTTTACGAATGGATAAAAAACCAAGTCAAATCATTTAGCTCTTCGCTACCAGTCCCAGCGAATTGGTATGCACGAAACGAACCTAATAACCGTTACGAACGCCCGCCTCTCGCGTGAATCAGCGACGAACCAAAATAATAGACTTATTATCGACTCGTAGGAAAAGAAAAAAATAAAGTTTAGAAAGGTCTCCCACCTTATATACATCGCCATAGGTGCCCGAACCAATCCGTTGCACCAGCTCGTACTCATCTTGTGGGTTCCTCCGAGATATATCCGAGCTTAAAACACCACCACTATGCGCCATAATCACTAGCGAGCACTAAAATAACATTTATTTACACTTTCATCTCATTATTCACATAATTGTTGCGCACAACGTCGTGAAATTAATTATTTTTTACAACACAAACTAGACATCTCCACCTGACGTCTGTCGCCACAGAATAAATAATTTGTCACGTCTTTAATACGCCTGGTGTCTAGCGAAAGGGTTGCTAGCAAAAAAATCCACACACAAATATAATGAAAAGTTGCTAAATGCGTTTATGTTTACAGTTTTAATCTAAATCTTAAAAAACTGTAATAACTGCAATAAATAATTTTATTTTGTTATAACTTTTTATAATCAGTTTAATTTAGTATTTAAGTTTAAACTCCTGACCTGGGTCAGTAGAAACTGCTCATTATTGAAAACAACATATTTCCTTTTTTAAACACTCTTTTCTTTTCTAAAATACATAATTTTCTTTTCACAAATACTTTGAAATATCTAATATTTTCGTTTAATCTCGTTAATGCATGTTTACACAATAGATGGAGCTTTAATGTAATGGCCTTCCCTCGACTTCTAGATCGTTATGGAGTAGTTTTTTATGACCTGTTTTTTATCGCAAACAACAAAACAGTAATGAGCAAAATTGGTAGTGCAATTGATAGAATAACAAGACTTTACGTCTTATCTAGCAATGGCAGCCGAATCATTAACCATCAGATGGACTGCTCGTCTCGACGCATCAACGAATACAAAATAAAATGCCGTGAATTATTCTCTTTATATCAATTATAATTAGATATAACAAAAGTTTAATGTTTTTAAAACACAGCTGCTCTTTTAGGTAGGCAAGTTGAATGAAACAAAAGGTAAATGTTAAAATGGTATATTTATTACAATCCAATATCTCCGGCCGGCATTCGTGTAACGTGTTACAAAATTTGTTTATCGCCGACTCTACAATAATAACCTCTAACACTTTATTATAAAATTATATAATCTTTTGGTACAATCCATTTTAAGTGCACTTCAAAAAACGTTACCACATAAGTGATGTAAAGGCTAAGGTACTCACACTATGGAAATTCACAATTTCCTACAATATTGATTTATAATGCGCGGGCACTGATATAGCAACATTTATTCTTGTATTAGAGAAACCATAGACAATTTACTGATAATTTTAAAGAAAAAAATACACTGCACAAAAGTTACAACAACCGATAACTTAAATTGTACAAAGGAATAATGCCAGAAAAGTAAGGTTTAATTAAATATAAAGTATTTACACTACAGTTTTCTAATACAAGATTATTAATGTATTCGATGAAATGTTCATTCAGGCATCAACAATTCTACACTCATGCGAGTTTAGTTCAGAGCTCGAGGGAAGCGGGATAAATACCCGCCACAAAAGCGTTGAACATAAAATGTCCGTTAACATTACTTCCGGTACATTCTCAGTGAAAAAATAATCATAAGGAAATTGTCTATTGCATTAATTAAAGCTTGCTTGATGTTACCTGTCACAAGATATATAAACACTGATACGATTTTAATTACCTTTTCACTAAGAATGCATTGTACATACATAAAATATTCCATGTATAAATATATATGTATATAAAGGAGTTGTAGGCTTTTATATCCATGCATTATATAAACGGTTACCTTATCCAAAGACATTGATACATAACAAGTTGTCTATATAAATTGATATTGCTCTTGATATTTATATATTTCTTTGTACTTGCACATATATATATATATATCAGAATATTAAAACAATTAAATGTTACAATTTTAGTTTAAATTCAACAGTTTCAACGATTCAATATTCATACGTTCGAACATATCATTTTATAAATATATAAATAACGTACATATTATATATTGGGCGTGACAGAAACAACATAGGCCAATCCATAAAATATTGCAGTAAGCAACATATAAAACTAGTGGAAACTTTATTACCATCATGTTAAGGAATATGCATTTACGGTTGTTTATAGTTAAAAATTACCACTGAAAAATTATTCAAACCATTACAAAAAATTAAATAATAAACTAATTTCGGTGGTCTTTGTCTTGTAGGTAAACTAATACTAATATGTAGGTAGATACCAATTAGGGAAGAGTTGAGGTAGCAACAAATCATTCTGCAGAAGTCTCGGTGTATATAGATAAGGATGGGATTACACATTTGTATAACTTAGAGCCTTGTTAAAAAGATTACAAGCAAATAGATGTAGAATCAATTATATTAAAATAGATATTATTAAAGATTCTATAACATATCTAGGATATAATATTAATAAATTTTCATACCAATAGGAACAAAATAAAGGCTTCTCTGCCCACAATGGTGTCACAAAAAAGAGGCTTGTTAATTGTACATTAAATTTTGTGTTAATGTTAGGTTACCCACAAAACAATGACCAGGGGCTCCATGAACTAAGACTCGTGTCCCTGAAAATGCTTCCTTTCATGTTGGCTTCTTCAAGCTGATCCAGGCAATGACTTTTACCCGCGACCATAAAGGTTTCCCCGATCTCTACTATTGATTAAAACGTCAAAGCTAACACAAAGCATTGCTTTTGAAAAAATATAGAATTCCCAGATATTTTACCTAAAAAAAATAACAACTCGTCTAAATTGAATCTTAATAAAATATTTACGCAAACGTTTTTTAAATAATGAAATCTAAGGAGATATATTTTTTGATATCAGTTTGAATCTTACACATATAATCCTCTCTAACACAGGTCACGGTATCATCATCATAATCATTTCAGCCTATTCTTGTTGATGTCCATGTAAACTGTGATATAAACTGTGATGTCACTTTCCAAGGTTACCGCATATTGCATAGTGGTTTATTTACTACATATATATTATATTTTTAATAACGCCCTTCCCAAAAGGTAAGTTTAAACAAAATACACCATGACACTAAACTCTTATACTAAATAAATCGAAAGTAATTATCTTTAGCTGTGATTTTAGATTATATCATCATCATCATCAGTCGATAGACGTCGATTCACATCGATGGGACCTACTGGGCTCGCATCCTATACCAGACTGTTGGTCCATCTTGTGAAGGGCCAGCACTACGTCTATCGTTACGCGGTTGCCACTCAAGGACCATATTGCCCAGTTGGTATTTTTTATACAAAAACAAACGTTATTTACATACATAATAATATTCTTATTATTTGGTAAAGGCGCTTTTTATTGAAATATTTTATCTCGAATTTTTATTGAACGACTATGAAAGTAATGTCAATACATATGTAGAAATATGTTTGCAATACACTTTGGCACTTTACCGCGCATCCATCTTGAAACATATTTTCATATTACACCAAAACATAATTACATTAATCCGTAAAGGAAACATTTACAAATTTAACCTATTACACTAGAATCAAAGAAACAGATATACACACAAACAAACTTGTTTTTTTACAAAATCGGCAGGAGATCGATAACTATTTGAAAGGCGAATACATTATTTTGGTAATTTGTTAAAGACAAAAACAGAATCAATTTTTTTTTCGATCTGTTAATAGTTGTTATAATACAACAAATATAAGTTCGAAATTTTATAATAATTTTAAATCAATAATTAATAATTTTAAAAATAATGGAAAATTACTCCATTTGATCCATTCACGTAGTTCGAGCAAATGCAACGATACAAGCCGCGAAACCAATATGTATATATAAAAAAAAATATTAATAAATAAATTAATTGCATTTATTTTAAAAATAATATAATTGGATCTAATAAAAACGAAGTGTTTTTTTTTTTTAATTAAAAAAACCTATATTGTAACTAATTACGCCTTTTTGTGAGGAAGCTGATGAAACAAAAGGAATTTAATCTACACAGGCAGGGGACTCTTCCACACCCAACAAATGTCTAATTATAATTATTTTTTA
This sequence comes from Pachliopta kotzebuea, assembly GCA_018246255.1. Taxonomy (NCBI): domain Eukaryota; kingdom Metazoa; phylum Arthropoda; class Insecta; order Lepidoptera; family Papilionidae; genus Pachliopta; species Pachliopta kotzebuea. The sequence goes on from DWLS01002292.1 coordinate 7,551, forward strand.
AGTTAATAACTACAAATATATAATAAACAACGTCAATGAACTAAACCTAATGGTAATTGTAGAGGGATAAGTCGGGGGCGAAACGGGGAGTGTCTTAAAAATTAATAGTAACATTAAATAAAAAGGATTAAAATACGAATTAAAAGAAAACAGTTCATATCCCAACTTCGAAGCGTGAGCTCATAACTTATTATCCTTTGAATAAATAGCTTTTTTAAGATTTTTTTGAACCGTTTTTTTTTTCTCCACTAAACTACGCGTGAGCAAGCCGTCCATTAGAATATCGGTCGCGTCGCCGTCACCCGCGCGACGGTCGCGACGGTGGCGACGGTGGCGATGGTCGCGACGGTGTGACGGGCGGCCGGCTGCGACGCCGTGTTGTATTTCAACATATCTGAAGCCGTTCGCGCGACGATTTTCGTACAATGACGTCACATCACTTAAAAAAATTGGATCGCACTCTCATAAACGTTGTATTGCCGTCGTGTATGGAAGTAGTTTGTACTGGTGGCAGGTCTCTGTTGCCGGAAACCATGTGGTAGGTACCACCGCAGAGCTCAATTCTACGTCCAAAGAGTAGTGTGCAGTACTACTCTTTGGTGGAGTGTATTCCGGTTATTGAAATTACTATAGTAATGAGACTCAACGTCTTAGGTCTCAAGGAGACGAGAACAATGTGGTATAGAACATACAGTTAGCGACACATTGTTATAGGCGGATGACTTACCACCAGGTGAACGTTCAGATCGTCTCCCTGTCGTTGATATAGTAAAAAATGCTGGTAATGCGGAGTCGTTGTACGAAATGCTTCAGTAACGGGCGACCTGGCTGCGGTTACACAGAAGCGGCGGCGTCATAAACGGATACGTGTATAGGAACGTTCAGTTTCACCTGCGGTTGGCGCGGGAGCGTGTCGCCCGCACCGGTGTCTTCTTCGCTTTGCTCACTTTAACATTCTTCTTCGCTTTGGTGTTGGAGCGGTTGCTCTCGGCCGAATCGACGCGGCGCTCCGACTCGAACGAGAACGCCGGCACGATGTTCGGCACTTCAGATGGAGACAGACTGATCTCCAACCTCCTCCTTCTGGAACGGGTCATTCTCACATTGTCTAAATCGAGTACTAATGTCTTTTTCGCCCTGAGGATTTTCCTCGATTTAGTCTCTTCGCTAGTACCGGACGAGTGTCCGTTTTGCCCCTTCTCCCTTAGCACCGGTTTGGTCTCTTCGTACTTTCGTTTCCGCGTCGCTTTGGTTGTCTTATCGTTTTCTATGGATTCGTTTGTAGCCCTCGTTTTCTTCTCTAAACTCTTAGTTCTCAAGTTCCGCTTCTCTTGTGGATTCTTTCGCGGCCTGCCTTTGCCTCTCTTTGTTTCCACTTTACCTACCTGACTTTCCCCATTAACCTTTTTCATGGACTGTCTGGTTTCCATTTTCTTGCGCTTTGGCACAGGCGATTCTTGCTCTTTCTTTATCCGACTGCCTTTGGGGAAAGCTATCTCTGTCTCCTCTAAACCTTGACTGCTCTCTATGTAAATATAATCGTCCAGTTTAGATCTAGACTTAGCGTAGGTTTTTTCTACGGGTTTGACGGACGGGATGTCATCAGGTGCCTCATCATAGCTTGGTTCATTTTCTTCCGCGAGCGGTGTATCTTGCGTGTTAGCCCGTATTAATTCAACATCATTTTCTATGGAATTTTTATTCATTCTACTCTTTAGATTATTAATTGTTTCTAACAGCGAGGTCTCCTTCGGCTCGACGTCCATCTCGTCAGTCTGAGACGAGGTCCCGGGTTCAGACGTACTCCATTTACATTGCTTATTTTTGCTTCTGCGTTTGTAGAGGTCGGCTTTGGTCATGTCCTGTAAGTAATTTCGAAATATTTTAAAAAGCAAATGTTCAAACTGAATTCTTCAAGAATCAGTATTTTTCTGTAAGTATTAAATAAATATTACTACTTGTGCTACTTTTTATATGATAGTTTTGTTGATACAGATGTATAATAAAAAACTCTAATCTATCCCACATTTATTGCTGTGGACAGATTAGTTTTTTATCAGCTTTTTTATCTTTATCAGCCGCTAAACCATAACCTAAATGGTTATTACTGAGTCTCGTCCAGTAGTGTGGACCTGATATAGAGAAATTCATTGCAGTTTGGGCGACGGTCATAATATTCATATCGTATAGTATTGATTGAAATGGCTAATAGAGGGGAGCATGCAGTAAGTCTTAGCAATGTTAATGACTGTACACTGGTAGTAACTCTTGTTGGAAACTACCTAAGTAGATAGTTTGCTTTGTCGAGGCGCATAAGTTGTATTGTGGAAGTATATTCATATGTATACTTATATACGGAGGAAGAGAGAGAAATTTTGAATGCTGTTCAAAAATCTTGTAATACTTATAGAAACAAAAATAATTATAGAAAAAACTTACGGATAATTTGAATGCAGCGCCATCGTCGGTAATACCCAGTTCTCCGAGCAGCTCGCCAACGCTCAACCGCGATGATTCCACGGACAGAAGTCCGGCGACGATGCGCTTACTATTACTAGATATCTCGTCCCATAATGGACCTGAGGGTAAATACCAATAATTTAAATATATGTTAAAACTTTGCTTCAAATTTGTTGATGCTACGCGGCTTAGTTACAATATAATACTGTAATAATCAAAAAAATATTTTTTTATAAAATATAACACTACCACTTTTGCGTATCTTTTATTACGTAATGCGTTTTTTAATTGCACTGTTATTTGGTGTAGTACAAAGTATTTTCTATTCTATTGTACTTTATAGAAAACCAACACTAGAATAATTAATGAATTAGTGGTAGGTCTCTGCTATCGGCGATCGTCTATGTAGTAAACGCGATCGTCAATGCAATAAACATTTTTGATGTTGCGAAAATTTTGCGAAATTACTGAAGTAACGAGACTTAACATTTTGTGACTCAAGTCATCTACTAACTCTTAAATATTTCCATTCTAACCAGCGCCACATTATAGGTAATCATATATTAATTACAGAGTACAGGTGGTAGATCACCCTCTCCAGAAAGAATATTCCTTTATGTATATGAATGTTTATATGTTATTGATAGGGTTATTTTTAAATTTACATTATTAAATTATATACATTACATACCATCCATAGTAAAGCTCCCTCCTCTTATCCTGTCCATGAAAGCGGTGACTGGCTCCTTCTTGGAAACAGGTTGGAAAGGTGCTTTTCCGCATAGCATACAGTACTAGAAAAAACAAATCAATTTGAACGAACAATCAATATTGGCACTCAGACATAACTTGATTCAATGAATCTCAGGATGCATTCAACATATCCCAAGGGGACTTGCACAATATGGTGCAGTGTATACCGCCCCAATAAGCCGTATTATGAACCCTTATATGAAAGTAATGCTCATAACCAATAAGAAATTAACATGCTGTGAATATAGATGATTCAGGAAAATTTATCTGTTTGGTGCTGTTCAAATGTACCGTGATCTTCTATGATATTGTTATATTATAAACTTAATTATACTTACAAATATAACACCCAAACTCCAGAGATCGCAAGCGGGTCCGTATCCCGGCGCGTTTGTGGATCGGGCGCATGAGACCACTTCGGGCGCCGCGTACGGTAAGCTAACGATGAAATTGTAAAAGTCAAGAACTGGTTACCCATAGAAGTATATTTGTTGAGGAGCAGTTGCAACCACTGCTACATGGAGGTTACTAGTTCGAATTCAGGATTACATCTTGAGTTTGCTTGTTGGTCGAGATTTTTATGAAATTCATCTGTCTATACAAAACACCATTATTGTGATTCGGTTGTCAACACATTAGAGTTAGGGTATGTAAGACGAAGTTCACCATCCGGCCACATTGTCACTTAATACCATTTCAGTGACAGTATACGTCACTGTCATTAATACACTGAAATAATAACGAGGAAGATTGCAGGAGAACATCATACCTGAAGCACGGCGTCATCATTCTCTGCCTCTCGTCGGTCTCGGGCATCCGCCGCGCGAATCCAAAGTCAACCAGCTTCACTTTGGCTTCATTAAGACGAGACGACGTCAGCAAAATATTCTGGAAGTAAGCACATAAACTGAAAACATTTTTTAAATAAAACTATCGGAATTAGGAATAAGAAATGTTCATTACAATAAGAAATAATATTAATGAATTTATAATATATGTAGTTGATGAACTACCACGAATATTTTAAGGAATATTGTAAATTGAATGAGTTTACCTCTGGTTTAAGATCCCTGTGCACTGTTTTCCTTGCGTGCATATGCCTTGTTGCCAGTGCCAACTGTGCCAGTAGCCTGCGCGCCACTTTCTCCCCTAAACCACCGGACAAGTGGCCGCTTAGTTCACCCCCCGACGCTAACTCCATCACTATATATGTAAAAGCCTGTAAATAAAGAAACATTAAACATTAATTCAATGAATGGACACTTTTTAATAGGATGATCGGCAATGGGTACAACACCCCAAACTGAACTTAGTTGTCATCAACTATTAACCATAATTTCATATAAATATTAACATTATCTAGTACTTACAGAATCGTGGAAGACTTCGTGCAGGGTGATTATGTATGGACAACCTTGACACGTCTTGAGCAGTTCTATTTCTTGCTTAACGTCTTTCTTCTGTGTTGAGATTATCTGAAGAGCAGTAGGTAAATGACTGGATTATTTTATTGTCATGAACATCATCAATGAGGAGGAGATAACTAATGTTGAGCACAGCTACCTCGAGGCTCTCCACACTGATACATCCTGTATATTTTTAAAAACTACATCAGAAGGCCGTTCGCACCTTGGGGTGGGCTCTCCTTACCACCGATTGCCTATCAGTCCTTGGAGCACTCTGCATATAGAATGCAGAGCTATTGCTAATTATAGCTAGCAATACTTTATTGTTTAATGTGCTCTTAATCCCAACATATGAATACTAACAAATGCTGTATTGTGTAGAAACAAAATCACATCATATATTTAAAGTAAAAGTCAAATTGTATAAATACAGACTCTCATCATTGTCTTTGTTTGCATCCAGGTTTGAATGTTAAAGAAATAAAACAAGTTATAGGTAGTAAAGTATAGAGTAGAAATGATAAGTGAATAGATAGGTTTATAAATTTGGTAAATTTACCTTAACGGCATAGTCCTTGCCAGTCTGCCTGTGTATACATTTCCTGCAGACCGAAAAGGACCCATCGCCCAGAAGTGGAGTGCTCAAGTCCACTGCATACTTTTGGAAGAAGGGAGAGTCCTGAAATAATATTGTATTATAAATTATTAATACAAAATAGACTAACTTAACCTCTATATCTTATAAGGAAGTGACAATGATGCAGTGGATGGTGAAGAGTATATTGTCTGATTTTCTTGCATTATCAGTTGGAAAACAGCAACATTAATATGACAGCAGATTTATAATAAGAGGTAGGTTGTCAGAGGATTCCAAAACCTTACTGTGTTCAAAATTACACAACACATAGCTCCGGAATGAAATCTGTAATTTTAGCTCAACCCTTTCATTAAAGGAGAGGTTAAAGTAAAATTAAAATAACTATGTTTTTCAGTTTCATGTATTCCCATGCCCAAAAGTGGACATTAATAGGTATAAGTAATATTGATAAGCATTGAATAGTTTAGAACAATACCCACCTTAGCTACCCAACCCTTCAGCTTGTCATGCTTCTGACCAGTCGCCTGCATCCATATCTGATCCGAAATTATATTCTCAGAGAACAGGATGCTGGGAGCGACGTATGAATAACCTGTTAAACGGCATAACGAATTAGTAGATTTACACATGCCAATTAAAAAAAAGAAATTTTTGAATCATGTAACCTTATTTAATGGCAAAGTTTTCGGAAGCAGTATTATACAAAAGTGAATTTGGTGCGTAGAAAAGATAAAGGATAGCGTCTAAGTCTCTCTCTTCCTCTAACTCATACCAATTAGTGTTTGCCGTTTTCTCGGAATATTCTTAATGCTGGCTTCCTCCACAATAAACGCGAAGCTTCTCATCGCCGGTGCATTACTGGTTACACTACTGAAGTGTATGCGTTACCTAGGAACAGTTTATCGTGGTGCCGCGGCGCCTGCGCAGGCGAGTCGGTGGGCGGCATGCGCGTGAACTCGTCCGCGAAGTTGCAGGTGTCGGCCGCGTGCGACAGCACAGGCACGAACGGGGCGGACACCTCGCGCCGCGACACCGCCTCCCAGTCTAAATCCTGGACGAGTTCATGAAAAATTAGAACAATGAGAAGAGAAATAATCAAATGTTTCGTTTAATGTTAGTGATGGTATGTAAGAGGTCCTACAGAACAACTGACAGAAACCAAGCCATCTTTAACTGCTCGTGGTGCACTCTGCTATAACTAACGAGGCTCTGGCTCGACACCAACCCGCATTGGGCCAACGAGGTGAGAGACGGTCCAAATTTCGCTGTTATTGGGAGAGGTTTATATCCAGCAATGGACGTCTATCGACTGATGATGAAAGTAATGGACTACGGAATTTTCTTTGATAAAATCATAAATAGATTCTATTTAGGAAACACATAATGATTATCTTTGTTATTCCTTCATTTGTTAAGAAAGGTTAAATGGGTTATAATAATAGGTAAAAAAGCTGCAATTTTATACCTGTGATCGTTACAAATAAACTCCAATTTGACAAGTACGGTAATCCTCTTCATAATTGTATAAGCTTGATAGTAAACGGTGGAATTCATTAGACTAATATAAATGCAAAATCGGTGGTCTAACCTGGAAGAACGGATGGTTCTTGAGTTCTTCGGCGTCGTTCTCACCGCCGCCTAAGCGACGTCTGGGGTCTTTTACTAGCAGTCTGCGGAAGAAAGTCATCATTTTAACTAAAATTACGCATCATAAGAGAAGGGAATATGAGGTTCCTCAGAACAACTGACGGGACCCAAGCTTACCTCACTTGCTCGTGGTGAAACCTGGTAATCAACAAGTGATGCTCTGGTTTCTCATTAACCCGCATTGGGTCCACGTGATGGAATATAGCCTAAATCCCTACATAATTGGGGAACTCTATGTCCGGATAATGATTACGGATCACAATGAAATAATAACTTTAATATAATATTAGATAAGTCTTTCTTTATATATGCAAATTCAGCATTCCATACCTTACATAATCTAAAAAAGAAGAGAATATAATCTGATTTAGATTATATTCATTGTAATTGTTTTATATATAAATATACTGTTGAAACAGATTGCACAAACATTGAACAATCAGACAGAATCAAGAAAATATCGAGGATTGTGATAACATAAGTAATCGTAGTAGACTTAGTGAACTTAGTTTGAGTTAAGTTACAGCACTTTAGACAATTAAGATTGGGTTATATAAAAATGTCATTTATAAAACCAGTCAGTGTCGTTCCTTGGGAGAGGTCTATGTTCAGTAGAGATCCGAGGGCTGATAATAATGATGATATCTCACTAAGCGGAGGTTGACAGGTAGATAATCTACCACAATGCCTATATCCACCGCCGAAATACAAGATATAAAATATTACATAACTGAAGTACCGCTGATTATTATAGTTTTTACGTACAAATGTATCGTTTAACATTGGCAGGTGTGGTCTTCCAGCTTATAGCGCAAAATATTTGAGGTTCGTTACTTGATGAATTGTAAAAATACTAACTTTTTAATGAAGTCCTGCACTTCGGGGCTGACGTCGTTGGGCACGGGGTAACTGCAACGCACGATCCTCCTCGTGATCTCCTGCTGCGTATTCCTCTCACCCTCGACGGTGAAGGGGGAGGCACCGGTGAGCAGTTCGTATGTCAATACGCCGACCGACCACCAGTCTACCGCCTGGAAAAGATAGATAACAATAACTTTATATACATTCTTAACAAAACAAATACAGGTGGTTAAATTTAACAAAAGCTGCGTTTAGGGCATTTAATTTCTAGCCCTGTAGTCGCAGGATATCAAGAATAGGAGTAAGGTAAGCCCTGCCTGTAGTAGGAGATTGAAAGGGTTTTGCGGGTTCACAGGTCTTTGTGGATGGGGGCCCTCACTGCACATTAAGTGTCCGGTCGGACGACAAGTACGAAGTGGTCTCGTATTTTGTCGCAGCATACTGTTTATGCTGGGGAGGGCAAGACTCTTCGGCGATGTGTTCAGCAGCAGGGGGGCACCGGTGAGTTCCGTAAGAAATCCCGGGACCTTCCGCAATGCACTGAGGATGACCACCGAGAGGGTTTTAGTAGGTATAAATCCCATATAACCCAGACTTCCCCACAGAAGCAGGGTATCTTTTGAAGATTTCTCTCGCGATATTAAAAAAGAGCATTTCATCTCATAAAATTTAAATAGATTTTAATGGTCTTCAGACTCTTGAAAGTTTTAGTTCTCTTCACTCCAGAAAACAGTGGTAGTTGACAACAGAAGCCAGCCACCAATGAATACTGGTAATGCATAACTCATAAATCTACATTTATAAATAGTGATGTTTTATATGAGACAAACATTACCATGATATAGTAGCGTGTTAAGTTATATTAATGAATACTTTATATGTTATAATGAAAATTAATTTTCATTGTTTTTATTATTAAGTGTAGGTAAGTATGCGCGTGAGTCGACCTCGCTAGATACAACCGACATTTTAATTTAATAGTTTTCGCCTCTATCGATATCGGTGTTGCAGTAATAATGATTTCACGGTAAATCGCTGCGATTTTATTACTGCGAATGTGTTATTATATGTTGTTCTTATTATCAAAAGATACACAAATACAATGACTCTTTAAAGGTTGTTCTTAAAATAATTGTGTAAAAACACGAACACCACAATTGGAAGTAGCTCGCAATTGGGTTACGTTTTTATGTAAACAACAATTATGATTACTCCGAACTGTTGTAGATATATAATATATACATGTATGTTTTTTAATATACTCGGTATAATTTTTTGTTTACATGCAAGACATGTACGTGATGGTAAGTGATACGCTTGCCCATAATAACATGCAGCTAGTTAAGATGATATACACTGCAATATATTGCGATCGTCGCCTTCAGGCATAGGGTGTTAAGTATCATTACCGCAGTAAATTCACAAGCTACACCCTTTAAAGTGGAATACAATAATGTTTGCACTGTTTATGATATCCATCTAGAGCAGTGTTTCCCAACTTTCTAGATATCATGTCTCACATTTGAGTAAAATTTTTTCTATGATGTCTTTGGATAAATATAAAAATAAATATAAAAAATAACATAAGCAAACTTTTCAAAATAGTCTCGAATTGGCCTCCTAAATGACAGAATTGCCCCCCTGTGGGGCCTGCGTCTCACCTTGGGAGACACTGATCTAGAGTAAAATAATAACCCAAACAAGCAGATATATAATAAAACTTCTATTCTGATATAATCATTCAAGAAGGAAGAAGACCTTGGTGAAACTTAGATTATTGCAAAAAACCTTAAGGAATATAGTACATTTACAATAACGTTACTACCGTTAATGAAATGACTTCTACGCTATATAAACACTTGATAAAAATTACTAAGAAACAGGTAGATTTATTACATAATATATACCAGTTTTTAATGCAACACGATATATTTTATATGTTGTACAACTTTGTATACCTGTGGTCCGACTGATGATTAAAGTTAGTAAGTCTCATCAACAGACGATAAACGCTCACTACTGGACATAGCTCTCCTCCAATGATCTCTACTCAGATCCTTCGCAATCTGCATCCAGCGAATTCCAACGACCTTCAGCAGATCATTGATCCATCTATTGGGGGATTTCAGCACTCCGTTTACCGGTAAGTAAGTACTGAACTCCAAACTCCGGTAATAGAAGAGACACATTAAGTTGTGAGAAAGCCAACAACCCAGCCCTGTATAGAAAATAATGATCTTGGAATAGTTACTGTCGAATCGTTGGAGGTGCGAAATATATATTTTAAGAGACTGATTTCGGATATATATGTGAAAGAATCTATCAGATATTACGTACGATCAGCATTAAGACAAATGTATCCGATGAAAGCCGAGTATTGCCGAAGGCGCTGCTTCCTCGGAACCTTGGCGGGTGTAATTGCGATAACTATAATATTCCGTGAAAATGTTTGTATTGTTATAAACTGGAACAGATGAATCTTTACAACGCTAATTATAGGTACCAGGAGAACTCTTTATCTATCACAAAATATCATAAACTTAGGGTTTAATATAACTTATAGTGATAGTCAATTTTTATAACGTAATAATATTCTGTGGAACGCGACGTAAGTTCTAAACCGGAACAGCTGCATGGATGATACTTTTACAGGATAAAATGAAGTACAGGATATGGAGACGAGAAATACATAAATAGGACTTCCGGTTGAAAAGGAGATATGAAAGGTCAAAGTCAGCACTGCGGAAGGGAGAGAAAAAGTAAAAACAAAATTTTATGTAAGATCAAACTTCGTGACCTTTGTGTCCACAGTATTTAAATTATCCCCTAGGTCATTCAGAAACATGCTAATCTTATAAACATTACTGTATTCCAGTTTGGAGGCCGATGTAGCTAGTGAAATTACTAAGGCAACGATACTTAACACTATATCTCAATATGAGCGCAATGTGGTGTTGTGTATACCATCTTAACCAGCGCTACGTTGTTATGGATAAGCGTATCATTTACCTTCAGAAAGTCATGCTCGTCGCATCACCTAATCATACTAGAAAAAGTGTAAAACAGTTATAGAGTAGAAATATACTAGGACACATAAATATTACTGTCACCCATTAAATATATGGAAATGATCAAACAAATAGATCATAATGTATTATTTATTTTATGTAGTAGTGTGATTATTTTTATATTAATTATTTATTTTTAAAATGCTTATTTGT